>CAUYSK010094093.1:0-13938 GCA_963575035.1 Avahi laniger | reverse complement strand
CTAACCATTCTGAGTCCCAGACTATTTTATGGGTGCATCCTCGGGGTGCCATCTCCCCCTCGAGGAAAGTGCGATTACAATGCAAATTTCAAAAGCTCATATTAGGAACCTAGTGCAACCCAAGAAGGGGAGTGAGCCAAGAAAATGGCCCCAGGCCTCTTGCAAACTTGGCAAATGGGAATTTAGAGCAGAGTTGATTTGGTTTAGAAAGATCAAGAAACATGTGGGTTTTGTTTTTTTTAAACACTTTGAATATTGAGCAATGTAGATTGAGTAAACTTTTAGTTATATTTCAAAATGCTCAAATGGTTCACTAAAGCCTTTGAACAGTTTTTATGGTCTGTCATATGCATACAAACAAGAAGCTTTTCTTAGCTTTCTTACTCTGAACCTGTCCCTTACTGAATTAGAACTTGCAAACCCCACTCCACATTCGAATTTTCTATTCTTGCTCCATTATCTTCCCTGGAAATACCATTTGAATTCCATTATCTAGACCCAGGAACGAGAATGGAAGTTTCTGTGAAATTCCACTACAAAAGTACTGCTGCTTTTGGGCTCCACCTTGAAAACATCATTCACAATATACATTCTCATCATCTTCCTCAAGCAATAGAGTCCCCAATTCTTAGTGAATACATGGCCACCTGGAATAAAATCTACCTTTCCCCGCTCCCTTTGCAGTTCGGTGTGGCAAGTGAGAGACGTAGGAATGGATGTGCAATGCACATACCTCCCTTTAAGGCCTGGGAAGTGTCCTTAAAGGGAGGGGGCACACCCTTCTTCATCACTGCATTCTCTCTGCTGTCTGGAATGTGGACTTAATGGCCAGAGCTTCAGCAGCCATTGTGGACCAAAATGTGACCTGGAGAATTGAAACCATGCATGATGGAACAACTAGATAGGAGGCTGGACCCCTGGCACATAGAACTCCACAGAAGTCCTGGACTGACCACTGCTAGATTTTTGAACGTAAGAGAGAAACTTCTATGCTATTTTTTCCCCCTGTTCCTTGGAGCCAAAGATAATTTCAAGTCATACAAATAATATCTCCCAGAGAAAGTTGATTTTTCTAGAGGAATCCAGTGACAAGAAAATATTAGATCCCCGAATTCATCTTGCATTAAGATATTTACAAAGTACTATTGATTCTACAGCCTTAGGGAGAGACCGGCTAGCCCTGCTTACCTGGATGGTGAAGATTGCGGGCTCCAGGTCTTCATAGGTGATCTTTATCATATCAACTGCTCGCTTTGCCTGTACATCTGTCTCTGCAACCACAGCGCAGATGACTTGGCCCACGCAAAGTACCTGTGGAAAGTACACACATGAAGCAGAAAATTCTGGGTGGGAATAGGCTCAGATTAACCTTACCAGTGGCTGGTGTCTTAGATGTTATTGTTGAGAAATAATAAACACATTGGAAACACATTTGACTACACATATTTGGCTAAAATTTAAAATAATTTTTTATTGAGAAGATAATTTAAATAATATGGACAGCTCCACTGGCCATTTGACTCAGTGAATGTAAGCCCCAGAGCAGACCTGAGGTTGGCTGTAACCTGAATCTACTGTGTTCTCTATTGGGCTAGGTTCACATGCATCACCTTCATGGTATCATTCTAGAGTTTAAAGATAAGCAAAGTATTGTTTTGTATAACGTGGCTCCTGTTGTGGACTGAATTGTGTCCTTCTGAAAAATTCACATGTTGAAGCATTAACCCCCAATTGGACTGTATTTGGAGATAGGGCCTTTACAGAGGTAATTAAGGTTAAATGAGGTCATAAGGGTAAAGCCCTATTCCAGTACACCTGGTGTTCTTACAAGAAGCAGGAGAGACACCGGGGATGCTGTCTCACGGAGCAAAGGCTGCATGTAGGAGGACACAGTGAGAAGGCGGCCACCTGCAAGCCAGGAGAGGAGGCCTCTGGAGAAACCAAACATGCCAGTACCTTGAGCTGGGACTCAGCCTCCAGAACTGTGATACAGTAAATTTCTGTTGCCACCTGGTCTTTGGTATTTTATTATGAGAGCCAGAGCAGACTAACAGCTCCTAAACGTCAATCTCTTTATCTGACGTTCAACCCAAAGACCAGTGATTCATTCTGTGTCTGGAGAGGAAAGAGACTGCGTGGATCTCCCTGAGATGTGACAAAGACAGCTCGCCCTTCCTGAAAGCCTGTACACACCAAGCCCCAGCCTGGGCACTCTGCGTGTACTGACGCACTGAATCTCACAACCACGCGGTGCAGCGCGTACTGTGATCAGTCCCCTTTCACAGCCGACAGAAACCAAGCGCACACAGCTACTGAGGGGGAGAGCTGGAGCGTGAACCTAGGCAGCCTGGCTTCAAAATCAAGTGCTCAAGCAGTGATTGCCGAATTAGAATTAAAAGGTCAAAGACAGCGAGAGCAACTTTATTAAAAATGGAGTGTGTGAAGAGGTGGGACACGGGGAGGGGGGCTCCAGGAGAGGAGGGAGTTCAGTGTCAATAAGAGGGAGTGGCCATATTTTTTGTACTCTCCTTTCTAGATCTTTCTAGAGTGCTCTATCCTGATACAGATCAGTTCCTTGCATTTACTCTTTAGATGAGGGTAAATGAACTCAAGAGCTCACAGCGGCAGAACTAGGACTTGTCGCTTTTCTGTCATAAGTTTCCTTTTACTGTGTTATTTCCTGACTCCAGAAGAGTAGGGCTGAATAAAGATATTGGGGCATCTTCATTCAAAGGCTTGGCACTTCTCCCTCCCACAGCAGGAAGCTCTAGGAAGCGCTGGGAAGCTGGCTGGAGGTGGTGGCTCCTCGGTGACTGTCCGCATGAAGTCATCTGGGAAAGCGTGTCCCTTACGTACCTCATCTACAGCCAGCAGTTTGTCATCTTCCGTGCCATTGGTGCCTGGAACGTCTTCTGCTGTTACCACATCAAGCACCCCTGGCAGTTCGAGGGCCTCAGAGAAGTCAATTGATCTGAACAAAGAGAAATATTTAAGAAGTCGGCATCAGCAAGCTTTGAAAGGGCATCAAACCTGAGGGAGGGATACAGCATGGCTGAAAATAAAAATATGTGACCACGAATCCAGCTTAGGCCCTCACCAATGCAAATGAACCTGCCACGGAGTTGGGGCCCGGAGAGCCCCTGCTGGGCCAGGAGGTATCACTGCAGTTGCTGGGGTGGAGGGGAGGGGTCTGTGGCTGTGGCGAGGCGCATGAAGCTTAGGACAGGGCCGCTTACCATGCAGTAAGGAAGTGACCGTTTTATCACCAGCTGAGTGTCAGCCCTCTAACAGTTACTCCTTCGAGCCATGCCTGAGGCTGCCGCAGGGAGATGCGGTTTTGTGAGGTTAGGATGGGGCAAAGGGCCCCTGACTGTGATTTTCACTCTCTCTTTCATGATAGTCATTTCCAGATGCTCTCCCTTCCTCCTGGGGCTGGTGACCTTTCCTTTATTCTTTCCGTTTCAGGTCCGTTAGGTTCAGGACATTGCAGGAGAATGGGTACATCCCTCTAAGGGAATCTCCAGGTGTGTTTTGAAAGGCTTTTGAAAGCTTTTCATTTACTTACATGATTTTTGCATGAGCCCTGCTACTGGTCACCAAAACCATGAAAAGTTCTTTATCCACCACGGGGATGTCATCACAGAATATGGCTTCACCGGTGGCATGTTTCAGACCTGACAGGTGCATTATGGGGCGTCCAACTGGGTCTCGGGGAGGTTGGTGAGGATCCACATTCTACAGAGGAAGACAGGTTGCCCCAGAAACTTTAAATTTTCACACGTGGCAAGGCCAATCACCAACATTCCTGATTGAGAGTTGAGAAATTGGATGGTTCACCCAGGGCAGCAAGCCCTGGAGTGGGTCAGACGGTGAGTGTGACAATTTGATGATGTAACCTGAATGGGGAATTGTCATTCCAGCTATGTGGTAATGCCTCGGATGGGGCCAATCTTTTGTCCAAATGGTGAAGTGGGTGAAGGGGCACCCCGACTTCTCCTTTTGGCATCTTCTTTTTCCCAGTGGTGCTGTGTACTCCTTTCTTCAAGAATCTAGAGTGTCTCCCTGTCCTGTTTGTTTACCTTTCCAGTGGTCAACCTGTCCACATGTAAAGTGACCCTGTGACAAGGCCTAAAGTGAATACAGTTCCCAGGGCGGGAGGTTAAAATCTAAGCCAGAGCCCGAGTGTCAACTTGGTAAGGGCCTCTGGGGGTTGGCGGCGAGTCCCACCAGATCCAGGTTAAGGTGTCCTGGCTGCCCCTGTGGGTGGCACAACAACGTCACTGGGAGTGTAAGGAGATGGAGAAGTGTTTATTCTGGAGCTTTTCTCAGGGAGATCTGCCTGTGTGTGTGTGTGTGTGTGTGTGTGTGTGTGTGTGGAGGTGGGGTTGAGGAGGGGTGTGCTCTAGCAAGAATAAATAACTTCTAAACTGTCCTTCCAGAAATCGAGAGTTCAGTTATGTGCAGGGCTCTCATTTGCTGACTGGAGAGGAAATATTTGCAATCAGGGTTGGGAGCCGAACCTTCCAGCTCAGGGCTCTTCTGAGTAAATATGAAAAAAATGCCCAAAGAATATCACTTTGAAGAGGCTATAATTATTATTCTACAGACGTGTCAGATGGTTCAGCCTTGGGTCCATCTAGCGGCAGTTCGGGTCTGTCCTCAGATCGCAGCATCTCCCTGACTCAGCGTCAGCAAAGAGCCAATGTGCTGGGACCTACTAGAAAGTCAGACCTGAAGATCACAGCTCTGAAAAGCTTGCTTGCTCACATGCTCTGGTTTGCAGATTTCAGTGAAGTTAAACTCACTGACCTGGTACGTTTGGACTCCCTGGGGTATTGTGACTGGGAAATCTTCTAGAGCGCTTAAGAATCGGTCTGAAATGTCAGGGTGACGATGGCTGTCCTGAGAGATGAGTCAAAACAATAAAGATAAGCCGGTTAGTCTATGACGAAGCTGAGCTTTGGCTTATGTGACAATGACTCGGCTAATGTACCCAGGGTGGCCTGGATAACCAACACCCACACTACCTGCCAGGGCTCCCTTTCCCTGTCTGCTTCATGTCCTCCACCCCCATCACAAGGACCCGACTGACTGGTTTGAATCTGATCCTTCAGTCCCGAGGAGGGAGAGCCCTGCCAGTGAGCTGGGCAGAGGCAGGAGAAGCAAGGAGGCTATGGCTGGATAAGCCATCCCAGAATAAACGTGAGTCTGTTGTATACAAAAGGGCCCAAATCCTGTTTTTTCCCCCAGCTCTTGTGGGAGAGCAGTAGAATTGGGAAGGCTGCTCTGAGTGTCACTGAAACTCATCAAGTGTCTTGAATCAGAAATTAAACATCAGCAAGGACTATCCCGGTGAACGCAATTGGCGAGGATCTTCGTCTGCGACAATGAAAATCAGATGCTTTAGGAATGGCAGGATATTGGGGTACTGTGGTTGGGGAATGGGGGTACAAGGTAGGGTGAGAGCTGTAATCATGGTCAGGGGAGGGGAGAGGGAGAGGGGGAGAGAGGGAGAGGGAGAGAGAATGTTTTGCTTTGCTTAGCTTATCCAGAAGTTTACAACAAAAAAAATCTAGAAAGCTATTTAAATTTTAGCATATACATCAGTTTTGGTCTTTTTGAAAAACAAAATTTTACTTTGCATTTCATATTGAGTGTAAAATTCCAGGATAGACAACACGAATCTACAGCGCCCTAAAGCAGAACAGTAGTTGTCTGTGCAGCGGTGGGACAGTGGCAGGGGCACAGGGTACTTTTGGAGGTGATGGAGATGTGCACCTAGCACGCGGTGGTGGCTACCCAGGTACACACATCTGTCAAAATGTGCCAAATTTAAATAGAAGTATTTATCATATGTAAATTGTACTTCAATAAAGTTGATTTCAAAAGAAAAGATTGTGCACCTGAGGCGGGGGCACCGTGATGTTTCAGTGCTCAGCGCAGGCAGTGAACTTGCTGAGCCTCATGCAGCCCTTCAGGGCTGGACCCCGGAGAAGGGCTGGCTGGGGACGGACAAGGCCTGAGTCAGAGCAAGGGACGGGAGAGCAGGGGTCTGTGCACAGGCTGCACACGGACAGTTTGCAAAAGCAGTGGGAGAGCTGTGAGCTTACAGCTGCAAGGAGCACAGAAAAGCAAGACGTTGTGGGCTGAATTATGTCCCTCTCAGATTTTTATGTTGAAATCCTCTCAGTACCTCGGAATGTGGCTTCATCCAAATAAGGTAGCGCCTTTACTATAGAGGCAATCGAGTTAAAATAAGGTTGTTAGAATGGGCCCTAATCCAATATGACTAGCATCCTTATAAGAAGGGGGAATTTGGACACAGCCATGCACATAGAACACCTCGTGAAGGCAGAGATCGGGGTGATGTTTCTACAAGCAAGGAATGCCAAAGATCGCTGGAAAGTCACCAGAAACTAGAAAAAAGGCCTAGGACAGATTCTCCCTCACAGCCCTGGAAAGAACCAACCCTTCCAACACCTTAATCTAGATTCTAGGACTTCTAACCCCTGTGAGATAGAACTGTGAGATAGTCCTTTTCTATTGTTTAAGTCACCGGGTTTGTGGTTCTTTGCTTAGTAATCCTAGGAAACTGTAATAATATATCAGAGCACTTACAGGCACAGAGAATAGCTTCACTAGCTTCTTCAGTTCCTGCAAAACCTCTAGGTAGAATTTAAAGAGGAAGCTGACTACCAGGGTCCTCTTGAATTCCACCCGGCCACCAGGAGCTGAGCCTGGGAGGGAAACCTCGTCCAGAAGCAGCCTGCAAGCCTCATCCAGCATCAGCTCGTTCCAACGCCTGGCAGGGCGGGAGCAGGAAGGAACCAGTTAAAGGGCAGTCTCGATTGCATGGCATGAGCTAGATATAGGATGGTGACATTTTAGAGTCCCCAGAGTTTCCTTTTTTGAGTTGGAAGAAAACATAGAAATCTCCTAATCAAGCCCCTTAGGAAAACCAAGGTGTGGGGAGGCTGTATCAAGTAGCCCAAGGGTCATGGCACCATGAACATGGACACGTTCCAGAGCCAGACCTGCTGGAACCAGGTACTAAATAAATAGACCCTTAGGGCCAACTCCATTCTGAACTGGATAGGACTCAGACTTGGATACTGCCTTTACAGAGGGAGGAAGGAATGCACCAGCCGGGCGAGTGTCAGGTGCCACTTGGACCCTGCCCAGTGTGGGTTTGCTGGGGCGTTGATCTGTATAAGGGAACAAGGGCCAGATGGGAAAAGTTCACCTGCTGGCTGAACTCAGGCATGGGCTATTTTTGTCATATCCCTCACCCAAAGAGTGGCATGTAATTAATCGAAGTTGAATAAGGTTTAATGCACTCAGCAAAATTACAGAAAGAACAAGCAGTGATTTTCATGTAGGAGTTTCCATCTTCTCAGGGCTTTCCTGACACTTGTCAGAGCCAAATTTCCACTTGTTTCATTCAATGTCAAGTTTCCCCCTGGGGTGCAGGGCTCTGCTTACCTCCCGAGGAGCTGCTGGCAGGACTTATGCGCACTGATGGTGGCAGCACCAACACCTCCATAGGCGATGCTCAGGTCCTCAATGCTGTCTGTGCCTTCTTTGAAAAGGACTCGCATGCTGGCATTCACGTGGGGCAAGGCATTTTGTTGGCACTGGGCCTGCCGGAAGGCTGACACGAATTCCCCCTGTGGAGACAAAAACCATTTGGGTTATCTGCTATGTCAAAACTAAGAGCATGGTTTATGCTTCTTGATGTCACTAATTAATCACTTAGATTCAATCTAAAGGGACCCAAAGAACAGTTGGCACAGTTACAGGACACCATGGCTGCCTTCTTGTGCAAAGTGAGAAGGGCGCCCTGCCCAAGGCCCAGCCTCAAGGCCTTGGCACACTCAAGGAACAGGAACCACTGTGCGTTTTCCCTCTGAGGCCAGGAGCCCCTGCACAGAATGCTGTGGAAACGTTTCTGTGCACTTGTATTTCCTGGTGCCATGCCTTCCAGTCTTCAGACCTTTTTTCTGTGAGGATGAGGAGCCCTCCTAACACAAGGAGGTTTGCTTAAAGGTGGTTTGCTTAAAGTCAAAGGAGACCCACCCATTTCTTGGTTTGTAGAAATGATCACTTTTCCATTTGCCAAAGTTCACAAGGGAAACCGATAGAACTTTCCAGCAGCTGACTAGGGACTCTTGTATCAGCAGGAAGAGGCAGGGGCTGGGGGAGGGGAGGCGACAATGGCTGCCCCAGCTGGCCCCTTGGCGCCTTGACCACTGGGTGTGCCAAGGTGGGGTCAATGACGATGGCCTGTGCCGCTAAGTGCAGTTCCATCTGTGCTGCCACCAAGGGTGCTCATGTCTGGGCCTGCCCGTTTTTCTGTTGTCTTTACACAGATTTGAATGGGAACATATTTTAAAATTTCGAAAGGAAAAACTAATGAAGACCACACATGGCTGAAAGCATAACTTAAAGCAAGACTTCCTCCAAAACCAGCTGCCTCCCGGCTCCTGCTTCTTGTAAAGTGTATGTGTGCTGAACACCTTTCTCTGGAAAGACTGACCTCTTGGATTCAGGTACAGCTTTGGCAGAGGCACAGGGAGCAGGGAGTGTGGACAGAAGGCCACCTCTGTAGTTGGCTGGGTGGCCACGTCAACCCCAGGGCTCCCGGGTTAGCAAACATCTGGAGGCTGTCCTGCCCCTATGAACTGCTGGGGGTGGCTAGAGTGGGCAGTGGGGAGGCCGAGCCTTAGCCTCTGTCTCCCTGTGGGTCAGGTGGAGAAGCCATTCCACAGCCAGAGAGCTTCAACCC
Source organism: Avahi laniger (assembly GCA_963575035.1). Taxonomy (NCBI): domain Eukaryota; kingdom Metazoa; phylum Chordata; class Mammalia; order Primates; family Indriidae; genus Avahi; species Avahi laniger. The sequence continues at coordinate 5,153 of CAUYSK010094093.1, read as the reverse complement.
GAGGACACGAGGGCTGCGGAAGCATGACCCAGGCCCGCCGCAGGCCCCACCCCACAGCTGAAACAACAACCCCCCATCCACACCCCGGAGCTGCTTGCTCTCAGCTGTCCCCGGTGGGACAGGAAACAGGTCTATAGGGCAGCCGTCCATCTGTTTGTAGATTTCTAAAGATGACTGTACTCAGTTATGAAAAGGGAAAAATAATTGTCGAAAGCAACCAGTGGAATTTTTATCTTTCGAGAGTGAGGGATATGCACAGATTCCAAAATTTCCTCTGGCTTAAGGTCCGCACTTGCCAACCCAGCAAGGAAATATTCGTTTAGAGGAATCTGCCGTGTGCCTTCTGTGGAAGAAAATGACATTTCTGTAGTAACAACAAGGAAAGTGAGATTATTCTGTACTTTTGAATGCTGGCAGTGGAGAAGGAAAGGCCAGTTTTCTCTGCAGAGTGACGCAGAGGTCTGAGTCCATTGCAAAGTCGCTGGTGCTGTCCCTGCCACAGGAGGGGGTGGCAGCTGCTCCCTGACATTCACCCTTCTCTTATCAGCACACACACCCTGTGACGGGTCTCCTCTGTCTCACAGGACGTGTGGTTTTCACCTTTCAGTACAGGCTGGTTAACTAAACAGAACCCGCTCAACGCTCATGATCACCTGTGAACACTCACGTCAAGGGCGTAACTGAAGCGAAGACAGAGCTTGTTTCCACTATTGACCAAGTTTGGATAGTTGGATTTGTTTTTGTTCTTGTTGCTTTTGTCAGCTCCTAAGACAGACAGTTACACCTTTAAAGTAAAGTGAACAATTCTCAAAGCCTCCTTCTGGCGGCTGTCACCTCTTGGTGATCAGAGAGTGCCCTCTGGCTTTACAAAGTGGTGTGTGGTGCCACAGGAGGTGCTGTGAGACCAGAGTATGGTCTGGGGGCTCTGCCCGGCCCTGATCCTGCCACGATCTGCGCTGCGCTGGTTGGAATGTGGGTGCAGCTGTGAGGGAGGCAGGGGCGCCCCAGAGCAGCCCCTGTTGGCCTCTGCGTGGCCCTGCCCTGCTGCTGGGCCTGCAGGCCGATCTACCGTGCTCACTGGAGCCGGGCCGTGCTGGGGTGGAGATGCCTTTGGCTGAGCTGGGGAGGCAGAAACCTTCAGCAGGTGGTAACGACCAGCACCCCAGGAGAAGAACACTAGCGCTGCTGCCGCTCCCCCTCCTGCTGCTGCTGGAGTGGAAGACCCTGGACGGAGACCTGGCCATCCTCACTGTCTTGGTGCCCCAGAGTCTTGGCTTCTCCTCTCCTGGACTTTGGGATTAGCTGGGGTCATCCCAGGCCACGTGCCTGGGGGACCGAGAAAAAGCCTGGCTCAGACAGCAGGGTGAGCCTTCCCTTCTTCCCCCCTGCGTGGCCTTGTGGCCTCATGTGAAGCCGAATAGGGTGAGGACCATGGGGAGACGAACACTTTTCTTGGGCCACCAAGTCTGTCCTCTACAAGTCTGAATTCCCAGCCAGGAGGGATTGGGTTGCGTTAGCCAGCAAGCACCTCAGGGAGGGGGACGGCACCCAGGAGGCCATTCCTGCTTGGACACTCCCTGGAAGTCCACCTGGGGTCGAGATTGCCATCGCCCCCCGGTACCCCCGTGGGACATGTCACCCATAGGAGGTGCATTTTAGGGCTGGGGAGGAGAGGCAGGCACGCCCACTGGGAGGTCAGACCACAGGTTCACAGCTGCTATGGCTTGAATGTTTTTCAAGACTCATGTTGAAATTTAATTGCCATTGTGGGAGTATTAAGAGATGGGACCCTTAAGAGGTGATTAGGCCAAGAGGACTCCGCCATTATAAAACGGGGAGTTTGGGTCCCTCTTGCTCTTTTTGTCCTTCTGCCTTCTGCCATGGGATGACACAGCAAGACGCCCCTCACCAGGCGCTGGTGCCTTGATTTGGGCTTCCCAGCCTCCAGGACTGTGAAGAAATAGATTTCTGTTCTTTATAAATTAGCCAGTCTCACATATTTTTTTATAGCAGCACAAACAGACTAAGACAACACTCCATTCCTCCCTTTGCAAGTGACCCCAGCTGGGAGGTGGAGCCGATTAGAGATTAGCTGTGTGAAGGGTCCAGCACAGCTTGGCACGCGGTTAGCTCCCAGTCAAGGGGGTGTTGGCATCCATGGAGCCGATGGGGGCAGTGTGAGTGCAGTGGGCACCCGGGGGAGATGGAAGGGTGGTTAGTGGGGAGCCACCCCAAGGGAATGTTCCTCTCAGCCAGCAATTAAAGTCAATCACTGCCCCCCTCCCCCAGAGACCCATGACGTCTGCATGTCCACTGTGTGTCATCACCAGACTTGTGGTTTCTTACCCAGCAGCTGGGTGGGGGTGACCTGGAGGGTGCCGTGGGGAGGCCTCAGACTGCATGTTGGTGGGGGAAGGCCTGTGCAGCGGAGGAGGGAGCAGGCCACAGGGAGGGAGCTCACTGCAACCTCACCCTCTCCCCAGCCTCTGCACACCACCCTGGCGTTTATTGGCCAAGAAAACACATGAGCTAACATGTGGGCTAACTGAGCATGTGGTCCTAGGTTGTGTGCACGTGTGTGCATGTGTGTGCATGTGTGTGCATGTGTGTGCATGTGTGTGGTTCAGAAGGAAGCACTGGTTGCCCTTGCATCAGCGTGCCTTCCCCCATGAGCCTGAACTCCCCATGAGTTGAAAGTCAGGGACCTGGGCTCTTACTTAAAGCAATTCCTTAAAAAAAAGAGGCAGAAAGTCCTCAGGAGCTGTTCCCAGCGTTCTGAGAAAGCTTACCTGCTGAGATGAGTTTGAGGGTGGCACTGCCCACAGCAAGAATTGGATTGAGGTCCGAGTAGCTGCGCCGGCTTATGACATGTCCCCCTAAGGACTGAGGAGAGAGAGTTATAGCTCAATCATTCTATCTCTCAGCTTCTCTACGCCACCAGCACCTGCTTATGGTCCCCTCGGTGGCTCTGAACGGGTCAGGAAGAATCTCAGCGAGTTCAGCGAATTGGGGAGGATGCCCTTCCACTGGCACCTTTGGATTGAAAGGGAATTGAAGGCAACAAGCACTTACCTAACACTGGTGCGTTCCACGTGCTGTCTAACCTCCTGACACACGTTTACTCACTGCAGCCTCACAACAACCCCGTGAGACGGAGGCCATTATCCCTACTGTACAGATGAAGACTCTGGAACACTGGGAAATCAGGAAGCCTGACCAAGGTCCCAGCTAGGAGGTGGTAGGCCGGGGAGTCAAACCCGAACAGAGAGGGTCAGTGGCCAAATCTGAGCCACTACACTGGGTCTTGACCCCAGTGCAATGGTCATGGTGCTGGCCGCAGAGATGTCACTCTTCCTTGAGCACACAGGCTCTCAGCCTCACCTCTCGGGGTCCTCTGAGATGGCCAGGCTTCACTTGGCCATGTCAGAGCTCTGAGACATCCACGCTGTTGACAGAGTATTGCCCTTGTGCCTTCCTTGGGGGACCTCACTGGGATCTGATGGAGCCTGTAGCATCTCAGGACTTGGGAGGGAAGAGACTGGTGATTTAACTCAACGCTCCCCTCCCCACGGGGTGACGGAAACTGCAGTGACCTCCCAGGTGGCTGTGGTCTGGGCTGGAACACACACGAGGACAGGGAACCCCATTCCTCTATGCACAGTTCAATTTCAAAGTTCTTTTGTTTCCCCTGAGCTGAAATCTGCCTCCCTGGACTCTCACCCACCGGTCATACTTCCATGCATGTGATCATGTGTAATGACACATCCGACTTCAGGAGTCTGTAAATATTTGAAGGCGGCTCTCATGTTCCCTTTGACTGTCCTCCTCCCCACTCCTCTTTCTGGGGTGGTTTCCAACCCCTCATTCTCCTGCCGCCATCTCCTTGCCAGGCTCTGGGGTGTTTAGTCAGAGCTCCCGACTGGGGAGAGAACATTTTGGAATCACTCGAGAGCCTTTTCAAAGGAAGTGTGTCTCCCCTCAGTTTCCCACATCCCAAGGATTTCTCGTACACCATTTGGAGAACGTAGGAGAGGGAGCACTTGTATTCTGAAACGCTACCTATGTCTCTTCTGTTTTCTCCTGAGGTTGAAAACAGCCAGACCCGAAAAGTGTACTTCTCAGATTTGGGCATTATTCTCCAGCTTTGGTTTGAACAGTCAAGAGTAGAGGAGGCTACCGTCCTTGTTTTAGGTACTATACTTTCACGAATGCAGCCTAAGACTAAATTAAATTCTTTGACAGGCTTATCATGAAATTTGCAAAACCAGACCCTCCTTTTCACAGCTGTGTTGCTGTTTTAGCCACTCAATTGAACTTGATTTACAGTTCTCTTTTAAATATTTTATTAAATAATGTCCGTTAACTTTAAATATTAATTATGCCAGTTGTTTGAATCTGCTGAGATCTTTTTTGCACACTGATTCTGCCAATGCATATTCCGACATTTCAATGAGATTGAGAACTAGGTGAAATGGTTGAAAATGATTGAAACCAGGGGACATACTGCCATATTCCGGATCTGCGGGCCCGCCAGGCTCTTCAAGTGCTTCAGGAGGGCTCGGTACGTTTGAGTTTTTTCCTCTGGGAGCTCAGATATCCTTTCAGTCAAGACGTCCTTCATCTGGGCCAGGCTGCAGCCAGCACCTATGGTCAGTCCTGGAAGGCAAATTACTTTTGCTCGTGACATGGGAGGAGCAGCTGAATTGTAACCATGGCAGGGCCCAGGGCCTCACATTCAGCTAGTGCAGTGACCATCCACGTTGGCTGCACGGAGAACCACTGGGAACTCACCAACAGCACAGATGCCCCACTCCCAGATCAATTAAATCAGAATCCCTGGGTCTTTAAAAGAGGCTCCCCAGATGGTTCTCCTATGCAGCTAGGGCTGAGAAACTCTGGGCTGGCCCATGCTCTTCTTTGGACAGACATGAGGAAATAGAGGCTAAAGAGAAGGAATGACAGTAGAAACTTGCAGGTGGCAGATCCTAATAGAACTTTCCATGACCCCCTTCTTTTTTTTTTTTTTTTTTTGAGACAGAGTCTCACTGTGTTGCCCGGGCTAGAGTGCCGTGGCGTCAGCCTAGCTCACAGCAACCTCAAACTCCTGGGCTCAAGCGATCCTCCTGCCTCAGCCTCCCGAGTAGCTGGGACTA
>CAUYSK010094089.1:0-26428 GCA_963575035.1 Avahi laniger | reverse complement strand
TCCTGAGCTCAAACAATCTGCCCACCTCGGCCTCCCAGAGTGCTAGGATTACAGGCTTGAGCCACCGCACCCTGCCTTAAATATACTTTTTTAAAAAAGAATTCAGTATTACAGGTACAAGAATGTTTATTGCAGCATTTTTTTTTTTTTTTTTTGAGGCAGAGTCGTACTGTGTTGCCTGGGCTGTAGTGTAGTGGTGTCATCATAACTTACTGTAATCTCAAATTCCTGGGCCCAAGCAGTTCTCCTGGCTCAGTCTCCCAAGTGTTTGGAACTAAAGGCATGCACCACCATGCCCAGCTAATTTTTCTATTTTTTTGACAGGATCTCACTATGTTGCTCAGGCTAGTCTTGAACTTACCTTAGCCTCTCAAAGTGCTAGGATTATAGGCGTGAGCATCTGACCTGCAGCATTTTTTAATAGCAAAAAAAATGAAAGCAACTAAAATGTTTATTGGTAGAGAATTTATTAAATTAGGATAGTCATAAGGTAATATTATATATAGCTATTAAAAAGAATGATATAGATTTCTATTTGCTATTATGGAAAGATACTTATTTTTTGAACTACAAAAAGCAAGGTGTACATCAGAATGTATAGTATGATTTATGTGGCAAAAATTAAATAATAGATAAGCTTATATGCAAAAACATTTCATGAAAGAAGATGCAAGAAAGTGATGATAATAGTTATGAGCTGTGGAGAAGGATGTTTGTTTTACCTTTATTTCTTTTGGTGCTCTTTTAATATTCTCCCTATATTTATGTGTTATTTTTGTTTTTAAAAGGTCAGTAGGGGCTTTCTGGGAAATTGGATTTTGATTTTGATTTTTGTCTTCTTTATTCTCTGAATTTTAAAAAAAGTAATGAATACTCTTTAATATCTTTTAAAAATGCAACAGTACAAAAATAAAGGAAAATATTTAAAGATTATTTTGTTCTTTATAATTCTCTTGGTTCTGTTCTTTTTTGCTTAGTTTAGGAATTAAATTTTTGTGCAAGCTCCAAAAGGATGAAATTTGAAAATAAGCCCCATTAGGTACGCTATTGAGTAGAAAGAGCCTCCCAAGTTTTATCCTAAGCTGTTTGAAGTCATTTTATCTTAAAATTTTTTCTTTATCATCCTGCTTCATAAAGTACTAGGAGACACAAAGGATAGTGATTTAATGGTACTGTTACCCTGGCACTGAATTGTTTTCATTTAAAAGAAGTTGGTCCCTCTTCAGGAAAGTAATTATAAAGTTATTTTTACCTTTTGGCAATTTGATTTCTTACATAACAGTTTTCTTGACAGAAATTTACAATGTGATGACAATACATAACTGCTTCAATGAGGTGAAAATATATTATTAGCTTATGTTGAGACTGGATGTTGATTTATTGCAGGATTATACACATGAATTCCATAAAACCAAAGCAAACTTTATGGCAATACGGGAAAGGGAGAATCTCATGGGATCAGTACGAAAAGATATTGAGTAAGTTACTTTTTTTATTATTTTGTAGAATATTTATTCAGATTTAGTTTTAGAATATGTCTGTGGTTCATTGCAAATAGAGTAGCAAAACCATGACTTAGATTTCAGAGTTTCTAATTCCCATTTGACTGTTTTTTGAACATTTCTGCTACAGCATCATCCTAATCTACTTCGCCAGTCTAATCTCCTGCTCCTGCTAGTTTTATTGTTGGCTCCTGCCAAACTTGACTTTCCTGTCTTAATTCAAAATTCAGCTTAGATGATATCTTCATGAGTTCTTCCCTGATCTCTTACCACCCACCCTAAGAATTACAACATTACCAATAACTGAAGCTCTCCATATTTCCCTTCCTGATGACCACCTATTCCTGCCCCTCTCCCTTGTCCTAACAGTTATATATTCAGGTAGCTATTAATACAACCTTTACTTCCCTGAAATTCTGAACTATGTGTTTTTTTCCAGATTTAATACAAACTCATAGCCTTCGTCAAATTATTTGACTCCCAACATTTTAAGGCTGACCTCAATCTATAATTTTAAAGATTTATTCTTTTCTTCTGTCCCTTCATCTCACCTTCAATGATATATTCTACCATTTCATACAAAGTTTTGAAAAATTTTTCACAGCTAAACATGACTGATAAAATTAAGTCCCATGGACATCTAATTGAAGCTGAAGACTTTCTGATTTTGGACCATCTAATAATGTCTGTCATTGTCTCACTTAAGTTATGTGACAAGTTTCATAAACTATGATATATATTTATCATAAACTGATACATATTATGTGTATTCCAAGAAAAATAAAGGAATCCTTTGTTTTGTTGGAACAGGAAGACACTTTTAGCAATAAGGCAGTTGTAACATTTTTAATCCTTCACGACAAGTCTTTTGTTTCATTCCTGTACAGTTGACTTACATATACATTTTGAGGAATGCACTGAGAACCCAGTATAGGGGGTGGCCTTTAATGTAGAGACATTTAGCTCCTCCACAATTTGTGGGGATCACTAGAATGCAACCTACTGTCATAACTTGGTTTTTGAAAAATGATCATTAAGAAATGTTCATCTATTCATTAAACTATTTCCTGACCAACTGTGAGTCCCAGTAGAAGGTAGAAATGAAAAGCCCAACTCGGCCCAGTAGGAGTTTATAGTCTAGGTGCTAGAGAGGAGTAAGGTACATACTCAAATTAGTATCATTTAAGGCAGATTAGTGAGATGAGGTATAGTAATAATACCTAACATTTTTATAGGTTTTTTGTTTTTTTTTTTTTACAATTTATACAGTATTTTTTTATGTATTATCTTTTGGCTTCATAATAATCTTTTGAGTGAAATAAAAATTACTAGTCTCATAACTTGTCTATGGTTAAGTGACTATTAAATGATGCAGTATAGATTTAAATCCAAGTCATCAGTCTTCCAAGTCCAATGTGTTCTTGATTATATTCTGCTTTTCTTGGTGGTGTTTTCTCCTGTGCTTTGCATGGTAGTACCGCCTCTTAGTCAGTATTTCGGTTTTAGCAGCATGACCCTCTTTGATCTTATTGCAGTATTTGTTGTTACTTGAATTTTAAAAATTTTTTCTTGATACTTTATTATTAGTGGTAAATAGAAAAATTAAAGTGTTGATAGTAGTGATAAAAAGCATTTTTTGTATATTTTAATGTGCTGAAGACCAAGATAGAAATCCTTAAGTGTACCAAAATTGGCAGATCTTAGCTTCATTTAAGTATTCCTTAGGCTCCAGTTGATGGACTAAATGTACTATTGTGAAGAGAAACATTCCATTTCAAAAGCTTTCCCGCAGCAAACTGTTAGACCTAAACTGTTGGTAAAACTATGAGGTCTAGAAAGGCATTTATATTTATCCATTTATAATAGATAACATGTTTTAGAGGGAAATGAAAAGGATTATGTATTTTAATTGTTCATTCAAAACGGTGGAGAGGCTCAATTTATCTACTTTCAATGTCTCAATGGCCAGTCATTTAATCTGTTTGTATTATCTGCCAAAAATGTTATTAAATTTTATCTTTTTTATCCTAGGTCATATAAAAGTGGATCTGGAGTAAACAACAGAAGAACTGAACTATTTTTAAAAGAACATGACCACCTTCGAAAGTAGGTATTGAATGTATACATCCTACGTAGTTTTCCATGTTTATTCATTCAGTTACTTAGATAACAAACATTTCATGGTGTTTATTATAATATAAGTGTTTTATCAATGATAATTCATTTAATTCTACTAATAATCCTTTTCAGTACAAATGGAATTGCAACCATAATTAAGAAAGATACTGCGCTGTTGAGCATTTCACATCACTTAAAATTACTACCAATGTTTTTATTGTCTTAATATGTTCTTTTCGGGCCGGGCGCGGTGGCTCACGCCTGTAATCCTAGCTCTCTGGGAGGCCGAGGCGGGCGGATTGTTTGAGCTCAGGAGTTCAAGACCAGTCTGAGCAAGAGCGAGACCCCATCTCTACCAAAAAAAATAGAAAGAAATTAATTGGACAGCTAAAAATATATAGAAAAAAAAAATTAGCCGGGCATGGTGGCGCATGCCTGTAGTCCCAGCTACTTGGGAGGCTGAGGCAGTAGGATCGCTTGAGCCCAGGAGTCAGAGGTTGCTGTGAGCTAGGCTGACGCCACGGCACTCTAGCCCGGGCAACATAGTGAGACTCTGTCTCAAAAAAAAAAATATGTTCTTTTCTTTAGCAAATCTATTGCTCTAATGGTTTTGTTCACTACCACAGGTTATTAGTAATAATTCTGATAATGACTTATGTTTGAATGGCTTGTTACCATGTATATATGATGAAGCTTTATAAAGATTAATTAGGGACTGGACATGGTGGCTCACACCTGTAAATCCCAGGACTTTGGGAGGCTGAGGCAGGAGATCGCTTGAGGCCAGGGATGTGGGACCAGCCTGGGCAACATAGCGAGACACGGTCTCTACAAAAAAAAATTTTTTTTAATTAGCTGGGTGTGGTGGCATGTGCTTGTAGTCCCAGCTACTTGGGAGACTGAGGTAGGAGGATCACTTGAGCCCAGAAATTCGAGGTTACAGTGAGTTGTGATCAGGCCACTGCACTCCAGCCTGGGCAACAAAGCAAGACCCTGTATCTAAAAGAAAAAACAAAGGAGTAATAGTAGACCATTTATCAAATTCACCCCCCTAAAAAAATTTTAGTTTTCAAGATTTCAGAAGAAAATATCTAAAAACCTGGATGAACTCTATATATTTTAAAACAAATCATCATATTCTATTTCTGCTTCATCCATTTTTCTCTGAAATATCCTGGTTTCTTTGCTGTTTACTCTGTATTTTGTTGTAGAATTTAAGGATCAGAAAAGTACTTATGTCTGTGAACTCAGCCTATAAGCACCTGAGCAGTTTTATCCACGATAGTTAAGTGTTAGGAATTATGTTGTTATTTGCTACTGAATGTCATAAATTCATCATTCATATGAGCTTAATGTACTGTTTGATTTATTTTTCTTAAAGATTACCATTTTAAATATAAGCTGTTGAGGCTGGGTACAATGGCTCACACCTGTATTCCTAGCACTCGGGGATGCCAAGGTGGGAAGATTACTTGAGGCAAGCACCATCCTGAGCAAGAGCGAGACCCCATCTCTGCAAAAAATAGAAAAATTAGCCAGGTGTAATGGTGCGTGTCTATAGTCCCAGCTATTTGAGAGGCTGAGCAGGAGAATCACTTGAGCCTAGCAGTTTAATGTTGCAGTGAGCTGTGATGATGCTCCTGCACTCTAGCCCAGGTCTAGCCGGGTGACAGAGTGAGACTCTGTCTCAAAAAAAAAAAGAATCTTTGTGTGTGTGTGTGTGTGTGTGTACATACGTATATATGTATGTATATATATGTATATATATATAAGCTGTTGAAATCAAAGCACAGAAAAATCAAGACCTTTTTAGAAGCCTGGGTGCTTCTAGTGTTGGAGCTAGTTATTAGTGTTCTCTCGTATTAATCTGTTGAATATTATTTGTTGGCACAAGGGGGCAGTCTCTTCTAAAGTATGTTTAGTTTATAGTATTCATAGCTTTGGTAGTTCTTTTTGTATTTGATAAAGACCACCATAACAAGTATTTTGCATTGCATCAAAACTATGGTAATATATTCTTGGAGTACACAGTAATTTAAGGGATAGTATATTCAAGTAGCACAAAGTAAAGATTAGATTGCATCAATATATCTATATTTATTGCATTAAAAAGAAATTAAACAGAAATGCAGTAGTTTACTTTTAAAAAAATGATTTGATACTGAAGAGTATACCAGAGTTATTTCATACATTAATTTCATCATTTCAGAACACATTGTGTATTATAATGAATTTTGCAGAAAGTTTTGCATTCATTGTAATTATTCACAGTAAGCCCTCAGGAGTTTAGGACTGTAAAAATGATGAGAGGATGGAAATCAAAAGGTATTTTTCCATTTTCACTTGATCAAAGTACGAAGTCTCAGATTATTTTATATGTAATATACTTTATATATTCTTTCAACATTCTTCTGAAAAGTTTGCATGTGCTCATTCTATACAGAGACAAACTGAGACAGGATGAATTTGAATGGAATATGAGCTTCTGATGAATTAGAGGAATTATTGAGACTAAAAACAAGGACTTAATCATTGCTGTCAACATTAGAACACAGAACTTTTAAATACCTTTTTAAAAATTGATCTTTTTATGTAAATTACAAATATTTCCTAGGTGATAAAATAGCATAAAATTATTGTGTAAAATATGTTTACAAAATAATATGAAAAACTTCTCTGGTTTTTCAGTGTTGTCTGTATTTCATTTGCTAAGTGCTTTGAGGAACAATCAGCTAGATTTTTTTTTGGAATAACCTTTTTTAAATAACAAAAGCCATAAGTATTCTTTTTAGTGCTCATTTTAGAGAGCAAAAATAGTTCAACAACACAAAGATAAAATTTAAATCACTCATTAGTACAGATTCTGCAATATTTTTTACTTGTCAGTAGATTGTGAGCCTTTCCCCATGTCATTTGATAATTTTTTTGTTTTTTAAAATGTGCAGCTCATATTCCATAATATAGATAAATCATAATTCATGTAACCATTTCCCTAATGTTGGCCTTTTGGATTATTTTCAGTTCTTACTAGTATATTAATATATAGTGAAATCTTTGCATGTATCCATAATTATTTCCTTATGAAAAATTCCTAAATTAGAATTGCAGGATTAAAGAATATATTAATTTTTAAAGCTTTCCGTATAATATTGTCAAATTTCCCTCTAAAATTTGCTAGTTTATGATCCCATTAATAGCATATACATAAATATTCCCCAATGTCCTCAATAACACTGGTGTTTTGAATTTTTTTTTTTAATTCATGCCAAGAAGAGAGGTAAAACTTTTCGGGCAACAGTTTTTTTTACATATAAGGAATACATTTTCATCATAGAAAACTTAGGTTAAACAACCAACCAAAAGAAGCCTAAGGAAATAATGATTAAATTAACCTAAAAATGAGGAGAACAAGAGAGTGTGTATTTCATCAAGCCCGTTTGTAATTAGTAGGCCAGACTGGCTGCTAGGGTACTTTTTATTTTGATCTTTCATGAATAAAGTATTTTAATTCCCAGCAATTCAGGTAACTAGTTTGATTTTGTATAGTAGGGTCAGATATTTTATGGCTAGAAGTATATTTAAGTTTTTGATTTTTTGTAAAATAATGTTTTTTTCATGTTAATGTAAATTTTTACAACTTTATTTTAGAAGCATTAGTACGTATTTTTGCCTCGAAAAAAGGAAGCAATTATAATTGTAAAGCAATTTTTATAAATCAATGCCAGACTTAAAAAAAACCCAACTTTGTATGAATTGTTTCTGCCAGCTTTCCTTAATATTGTTTTTGTTTAAAAATAACAGTTTATGTTACAGAAGACAGTAGTTTCTTTTCCTGTGTGGTAAATAAGGTAGCTTTCATTTAGTCTTGTCTTTCCCTGAGTCTGTCAGTCAGAAGAAAATACTGACTTTGAATTAATGGCAAGCTTGTAGCTATTTGTTTTTCACTGAACTATAGATATATTCTTATGGGCTTTGGGGTTGCTATTTAGGTTAATTTCTCTTCCTTTATGTAATTGTTCTCTTTTAGTACTCCCTGATATTTTTCTTTTTGAAAGAACTATCTGAGTTAGTTTTTTTTTTATTTCAGCATATTATGGGGGTACAGATGATTAGGTTATGTATGATGCCCTTACCCCTCCTCCCTCCCAAGTCTGAGCTTCAAGTGTGTCCATCCCTGGGATGGTGCACATTGCAGTTTTTGTGTATGTATATACCCACCCCCTCATCCCCCCTGCCTATCTGAGTTAGTTTTGTATTTTAAAGTTCTTTTTTCCCCCAAAGAACTTTTGCCTTTATGATCTTGTGTCTCTTCATATTTATCTTGTAAAGGAATATATGGCTGATTATATTGTTGCCATTTTTACAAATGGGAAATTAAGGAATAAAGAGGATAGACAGACTGTATTACCTCAAATCTTGAAATACTGTGATTTGTCCAGAGTCAGGCATTTGCTATCTAACTAAGCACTTGTGCCTTTTCTCTAGAAGACTTTTGTCATTTTGAATAAAATATGTCTTCTACATTTATCTTAAGGAAGTTGACAACTTTCAGAGATTTTCAGTGGTAATGAGCAACTTAGATTAAGAAATAATTATACACAAATAGAAAGGCCTAGTCTCTTCCTGGACTTCTTTAATGCCAGTGGTCATCACCTCCAGGTGAAGATTAGCCACCCTTTACGAGGGCTGCAGCACCCATCCTCTCCTCTGTACGTACATCCCCTCAGAAATCTTCAACTCCTGCATCTCACTGTGACAAACACATTTTATCCTTCCAAGTCTCTGCAGTATAACTAGCTTGTTTCTATTTTTCTTCTTATAACCTATTTTTCTACTGTAGCCAGCTTGGATCTCATAGCAGAGTAACTGACATACTTCCAATATTTGCCTGGCTCTTTCTGCTATACCCCTTCAAAATGCCAACCCAACCCACAGTCTACTGTTCTACTTCTGTATCTGAGGAATAGAGAAAAAGTACCTAGTCATACAGATTAACGCTATTTTGAATTAATTATTTCGTCTCATCTGAGTATTCAGCCTTGCCTGATACCTTTTGCTTGCCTGTTTCGTTGTCACTCTCATTCTCTTCAAAACTTTACCAAATCTTCTCACTCTTCCTCTTGACTTTGCTGTCTCTTCACCCAAAACAGATCCTTACATCCTACTTCATTGAGATTTTTAACTTTTTGCTCTTTTCTACAAATTTACCTATAGGGGTACCCTTCTATACCCCTTTCCTACAGTTTTTAGAGGATGGGGTAGATCTCCTGAGAAGGCCGCTATATCCATCTAACACTTGTCTCTCTCTTCATCTGCTATGTAACTATTTTATGCTTCAGTCATCCTGTATACTGGCCCTGTCTTTCTAGTTTATATTGGCTGTCTCTGTGTCAGTACTCATTTTCTCTTTAGCCTATTGACTTTGTTCCTTGTAAGCTACTACACATGTTGTCAATAAGCATATCAGTGATCTGAATACCAAATCTAGTGGATATTTTTCATTCTTTGTGTTTGACTGCTGCTCTGCCTCATTTGATGGTGTAATCTCTTCTCTCCTTAAAACCCTAGGCTACTAACTACAGTTTACTGGTTCTCCACTACCTTTCTTACTACTCTCTGTTTCCCTCCTGAGTGCCTCTAGATGCAGCCTAGGAATCCTTTTAAACACAGTGCCTTAGGCAGAAGTGAGTTGGAGTTAGTCCATAGGTACAATTTGTTTGCCATCCACCCTTGCATTTTAGCTCTCCTGTTTGTCCTTAACACACTTGTCCGTAACAACACTTACTCCTTCCCAGAGATGGCGGCTAAAAATAAGACCTAGGAAAGAGAAATAGGAATTTTCATTCACAAGCTTATAGGGAAAGCAATGGATAAGTTTTTTTTATTGCCAAGAATAATAAAATTAATGAGAGTCGAAGAAAGAGGCATGAATTCTGAAATTATATAGAACCAGCTAAGAGCTTAAGCTGAGGAATTTCATCTGTATTTGAAGGTTATGTTCATTTTCATAAAAGTAACTCTGATTTGTAGACATGTCATAATTACCACTAGGATTGCAGACTGAGTATGTTAAGCACATCAGCTTAAAAATTCTTGACATTTTAACAAGACCTTTGGCAGCATTTCAGAGTAGTCAAGATATTTAAAATATTACCATAATTTGTTGGTTTCCTAAAGTATAATTTCATTTAATCACATCTGATCATAAGGACATATAAATAGACTTGTTGGTTTATAGAGTTTTTAAATTTTTTTTCGTTTTTCTCTCATTAATTTGCCACTTTTATCTGACTAAGATACTGTAAGTGAATATATTCCTTGAATTAGTTGTATAGCACAATGGATAGGGCATGAGCTTTGAAGCCAGACAGACCTGGGTTTAAATCCTGACATGGACTTGTATTTTGGGGAAAGGACCTTAAATCCTCTGACTTTTCACTGTCTTTTAACTAGGGAAAATCTTTACTTTGCAGAATGTTGCAAAGAGTAGAGATGATGTATGTAAAATGTTTAGTATAGTACCTGACATGTAGTAGACCAATTATCAAATTACATCAAGCCATTCTTGCCCATAGTGGCAGTAGAATAGAAAAGTATAAGGTACATTAGAATTGTGCACCTAGAACTAAGTGACAGACACTGCAGCCCTATGGGATCCTTCAATGCCAAAATGGCATGTAGAAATAGATGAATGTCTCCTAACCCTGATTATCTGTTAAAACTCAGAGTGTTTTGAACTCATTTTCTTATTTTATTACTCATTGAGTTTTTTATATATTAGTATAATGAATGATTTATTTATTCAAAACCTTCATTTTTTTTCTAGATGAGGATAATCAAATTCCAGTTGCCTTCCACCTGTTTCTTCATGTGCATATCTGGATGCACATGTGATTTTTTTGTACCAGTTTTGGTTTTTTCAGCAAGCATTTGTTGAACATCTGTGATGTGTACTAGGTGTTGGAGATAGAGAAGAGAATAAAGCATAGTAACATTCCACCCTGTCTTCAGTGAGCTGTTAGGGTGGATGTGGGAGCAGAACAGAAATGTTAATAGGTAGTTAAACAGGGCAGAATAATAAATGTTTTAATATATGGAAAGGATTGTGCATACCACTAGAGCTGCAGTCCCCAACCTCTGGGGACCTGGCCTGATAGGGACTGGGCCGCAGAACCCCCACCTCCTTCCCATCCATGGAAAATTGTCTTCTCTGAAACTTAGGATAGGAAAGGGGGGGGTGCCGCACAGCAGGAGGTGAGGTGGGCAAGTGAGTGAAGCTTCATCTGTATTTATAGCCACTCCCCATTGCTTGCATCACCGCCTCAGCTCTGTGTCCCCCTGCTCCCATGGAAAAATTGTCTTCCATGAAACCAGTCCCTGGTGCCAAAAAAGGTTGGGGACCGCTGCACTAGAGGATCATATAAAAGGGTATAATTAACTCTGCTAAAGCTTCTGAAAGGACTTTATAGTAGTAAAACATTTGATTTGGGTCTTGAAGAATGAGTAGGTATTTACCAAGTAGAGATAAGAAAAGATTTAGGAAAAACTTGAACCTTATGATTATGCCTTTCTTTCTTTTCTTCTTTTTTTTTTTTTTAAAAAAAGTGTATATCACTCCTGATAAATTATCAGTATGGATGTTTAAAAAATATCATTCCTTTACTCCCAGCTCCAAAGCCTCTCCCAGATTATAGGCCTCACTCACGTTCCTGAAAAAGGCAGCCCCATATAGAGCAAAAGAAAATTAGTTAGCAGTGGAGGGGGTGATCTGAAAGATCATGTGGAGTTAGTCTCAGGCTGCCTTTTTTTTAACCCCATAAATCCCCTCTCTCCCTCCTTCTCCCTTGTTGTGCTGGCTATGACCCCAATGCAATATTGAATAGGAGTGGTGAGTGCAAAACATTCTTGCCTTTAATAGTTTATCACTGTTTGATATTAATTGCAAGGTTTTTGTACATGGCCTTAATCAGATTGAGGAAGAATCTTTCCCCTCCTATTTGCTGGGAGGTTTGTTTGGTGCTTTTTTTTTTTTTTTTTTGGTGGTTTTATCTTTTTATTTTAAAATTTTAGACACAAAATTGCAAAAATAGTACAGAGAATTCTCATATACTCTTCATCCAGCTTTCCTAATGTTAATGTCCTACACAACCTTAGTACAATTATGAATCAGCAAGTTAACACTGGTACAATAATATTAACTGAACTACGACTTTATTCACCAGTTTTTCCACTAATGTCCCTTTTTATGTTCCAAGGTGGAATTCAGGATCCCACATTGCATTTGGTTGTCATGCCTCCTCAGTCTCTTCCAATCTGTGACAAAATTAATTGCCTAACTTTAATTTTTCATGAGAAAACCTTAGACAAACCCAAATTGAGGAACATTTTACAAAAAATACTAATACTCTGAAGTGTTATGGTCATGACCTTATCTAGTTTTGGTAAGAATACCACACGAGTGATGTTGCCCTTCTTGGAATATCATATCAGAGTGTATAATCATGTCAATATGTCTTACCGATAGTGTTAACCTAGATTACTTGGTTAAGGTGGTGTCTGCCAGGTTGCTCCACAGTAAAATTGTTATATTTTCTATTGTAGTTAATAAATGTAAGGGAAGATGCTTGGAGTCTATGCAAATACTCTGTTCCTCCTTAAATTTTCCCCACTAATTTTAGCATGCATTAGTGATCTTGCCTCCCCAAGTATTACCGTAGTGTTTGCCTGCTGGTGATTTTCTATTTCTGTCAGTCCTTTAACATTGTCTCTTCTCCACCATTTATTTAATTTATTTATATCAGTATAGACTTACAGATATTTATTTTATATTGTGGGCTTTAATCCAGCAATTTAATTATTTTGTTGTTCAAATCGTTCCATTTTTGGCCATTGGGAGTTCCTTTAGGTTAGCTTCTTTTATTTGATGTGTCCCATTCTTTTTTGAGCACTTCCTGTACTTTTTGGCAGCACAAAATGTTCATGGCTCATCTTGTATTTTCCTTGCCTCAGCTTTGGAATCAACCACTTTTCCAGTCAGCCTTGGTTCCTTATATTGTAGAATGGTATTCAGGGGTGCCAGGGGTGTTTATGGTTATTGAGGTGCCATTGCTTCTAGGCTCTCCCTTGCTGAATGCTTTTATCATGAATGGGGATTAAATTTTTCATATTTTTTTTTGCATCTGTTGAGGTGATCAATTGTTTTTCGCCTGTATTGCTGTAATATGGTGAATTACGTTGGTAATTTTCAAACATTAAATCAATCTTAAATTCCTGAAGTAAACTTCTACTTGAGCATGATATATGTTGCTGGATTTATTTTGCTAAGGATTTCTGCATTATTTTTGTGAGAACCGTCTATAGTTTTCTATTCTTGAGATGTTTTTGTCTGGTGTTAATACAAAGGTAATAGTTGGCCTCATCAGATGAATTGGGAAGTGTCCCCTTTACTTTCTGAAAGAGTTTGCATAGGCTTGGTGTTACTTCTTCCTTAAACATTAAATCAGCTTAATAATAACCTACAACCCTTGGACCAGCTGCTTCTTCCTTAAATGTTTGATGGAATTTACCAGTGAATCTGTTTCAGCTTAGAGTTTTCTTTGTGGCAAGATTTTTAAAATACAACTTCAGTTTCTTTTGTAGATTTAAGACTATGGCTCTGCTTGGATTTATCCCCAGACTGTGGGCGGGTTACTGTAATTGGCCCAACCTAAGGCACAAATCCATCCTTGTGGCCAGGGAACTTGGAAAGTCTGTTATCAGAAGAGAATGTGGGATATGCAGGGCCTTAGGGAAGTTATCAGCTAACTAATCACTTTAATTTGGGTTTACTGCACTCTCTTCTATACACCAAGCCATAGACATAGAAATGGTATGGTTAAGCAAAATCTTTTTTCCTAATATTTAGTAAAGAGGGAGTTTTTACTTTCCATTCCTCCCTCTGTTTCCCCGCCAATTTATTATGAACTTTTTATGGGCCTGTGGGGTCCAACGCAACCTACTCCTTGATGGATTTAAATCGCCAGCTTCATTGCTTTCTTTCCATTCCTTCATTCATATCATTCTCTCCCTTTACCTATTAGGTACCAGCACTGGCCTCCATTCATTTCCTTTTGCAAAGACATCAAGCCCTTTCCCTTCTTGGCCTCTTTGTACTCATACTTTGTTTTATCTGCTTGGGATACTCTTCTCTTGGTTTTTCATAGAGATTATCCATTGACATCTTTATGGTCCAATCTCACTTATCCCTCCTGAAAGAGGCCTTTTCTAACTATCTTATCTGAAGTAGTCCCTCATTTTTATTTAATGAAATACCTTTTTTGTTTCCTTCATAGCATTTATGACAATCTGAAATAGTTTATTCTTTTTATTTTTTTAATTATCTGACCCTCCTTGAATGTAAGCTTCATGAGAGCAGGTAGTGGTTAGTCTAATAATGGGCAGTGTTGGGTCCCCAGTCCCTGTTATATTAAAGATACTTAGTATTTATTTGTTGTATGAATAAATGGATATAAACAGATTTTAATTTGGGTTTCATATATATATATGAATATGAATGTGTGCCCCAATGTGTTGAAAACCTGTTTTATTCATTCATTTATTCCCCAAATATTTATTGAATGCATACTGTATACAGGTATTGGTCCAGATGCTAAATATATATATGAAATCTGATTTTGAGGACTAAAGGGAATATTATTAATGTAACCAATTATTTTTTTGCTTTGCAAAATGAATTTTCCATGAAATTCCTTTTAAAATCAAATTCTTTATTTTGTGTAAAGTCTTTCAGAATCATCTCTTATTTACAGATGAAGAAACAAAGAGTCAGATAGGATATGGGCCAAGGTCTCATAACTATTTAATAGTATAGCTCTTACTAAATGCACATTTCCTGTCCCACATCACACTGCCTTCCCTGTGATTTGCTTCTTTAAAATTTGTTTGCATTGTATTTGGGAACCAACACGGCATAACATTATTTAGAATAGAAAGACCAGTTGATTTTCACCTCTCTGAAGAGCAAGTGACCTGGCCTCTCTGTGTCTGGCTTTTTCATCTTTACAATGGGATAATAGCTGTCCCTCTATGGGTGAATGGCTTAGGGATGAGGCACTTTACAAAATTTAAAGCGCTCCAAAAACATAAAGAATTTGTTTTTCATTAACTTTTCAAATACAGACCTGTTGTATAAAGCAAATTACATTTAAATAAACAGGTTCATTTACTATTTAGTTGAGAATTATTTTGTTTTCATTTCATTGAATATTTATCAGATATGATTGAGTTATCATCAGAGAAGGCACAAATGTACTGTATTTATATTGTAATTGTATACTTAGGTGTAAATATGTCCATGAATGAGTGAAGAATTATTCTAAGTTGGAAGTTTACGTTTTATCTGCTGACAATTTTTTATGACATTTCCTAGCTGTGTTCAGACTTGATATTTTGAATTTTTTAACTTCACTAGCCTTGTCACTTGTGTGATCCAGAGTTGTGGTTGCAGAAATATTTTAGGCCAGCATTTTAAAAACATTAAAAATGTTTTTACTTTTTATTTGTTTCATAATTTTAGCCAAATTTCTCTGAGGTCACACAGCAAGTAAAAACTAGGATTCAGGCCAAGTTCTTCTCATTGTGTTGCTTGTGCAATACTGCACTTCTTCCCCAAGATGATTTTTATGGCACCTACTTCACAGCGTTGCTAAGATAATATATGGGAAAGGGCTTCGTAAACCGTAAGGCTTTTCTATATAAAGCAGACCATAATGAGGGTTGTAAGATTAAGAAAAGTAAATACTAGAGCAGAAAGAGATTACAAACCCTTTTATATATTCTGCCAATTCATATTTCTTAAATAGAATTTGAAATACTTTTGATGCCAAAATAGTCTTAGTGAAATGAAATTCTGATTGTATTACTAGACCATGACCATATTTGAAAAATATGAGCTATATGATCACCATAATTTAGTGACCTTTATAAGAAGCGGTTTTATCCTAATTAAATAATGATTATAACATCTGTTACTGGAACAATGGAACGGACTTCAAGGATCTGACATTAGCTTTCTTAACTGTCTGTGAGCCCTAAATGTTTATGATGTGTCAGTTTTGTTGAGATACAAACTTGAATGTTATGTGCTGTGGAACTGGTGTTGAGGAGGCAGTCGCTTGGCTCATGAGTGAGCTTCATCCATCTGGACGGTAGCATTTACACTTCAACCTCACTTCTAACTTTATATTTGCTGTTTGTTGTTATTTACTAGATAACACCATGAAATGACTTATACACACACACGTATATTCTTTATTTCTTTGTGAAATTTCCCACCAAAGAGAAAAACATCATTATAAAAATAATGCTACTGAAGTAGTCCTCAGATAGCATCACTTTTAAGTGGAAACATGAGAAGTTTATGGAAGAAACTATATGTAATAGTAATTTTGGAATATGCAAAGATCTTGCAATATACCCTGCATCAATACCAGGGATTGTTTGTATAGTGGAGAATTGAATTTTTAGCTTGTGAGAACTGGTAGCATTTGATAATTTCACTATACGTCTATCATTCCATTCATGGAGTATTTTAAGATTATGTATCAAAGCTCCATTTGTCTCAGGTGGTAGAGTTGTCTGCCATATTGAAATAGATGGCAAAGCAAATTAATATTACCCTGAATACTTTGCTTATTTTAATATTCATGTAATAATGTTTGATTTTACAAAGCAGAATGACCAGAATGACCTACTTAGGAGCTTTTATACAGAACTCATTTTTCTTCACTTGTAGCTTGTTAGTTCAGTAATGAAATCAAATTAATCTTCTGTTGATACCATCATGGGTTTGTTAAGTAGTAAAACTTGAGTTGGAGATGCTCTGACATAGTGAGGAATTTTCTCTCCCCAGATGTATTTGTAAAATATAATATGTATATACATATATTAACATATATACATACATATATTAATATGCATACACACACTCACATACATCTATCCCTTTCTCCCCACCCATGGAAACCTAAAAGGATTATTTCAGTGTTAACCCTGATCGATATTTTATTAATCCAACAAGTGTCTGTTACTCATTTATTTATTCATTTATCAATCATTTAATGAGTGTCTCCTGTGTGCTAGATACTGTACTAGACTTCGGGGAATCAAAGATGAATCAGACTCAGTCTCTACCCCCTGGGAACTCATTCTGGTTAGAGAAATTGTAAACAAATAATTACGATGTCCTATGACATATTTTTGAAAGTACAAAATGAGATTGTATATGAAAAAACTTTATAAGCCTTACAAACTTAAGATATTTTTCCTCCAGTGCATAGCGTGATGCCTAGCATATCTTAAATGCTTATTATACTCTTGAATGAATTGATGAAGATCAAAGAGTTAGGAGAGCATAATATTATAGTGTGGCTGGATTAGTTCTGCCTGGATGCACAAGTGTGTTAGGGGATGCTTCACAAGAACAACTTTTGAGCTGGACTTTGGAATATAAGTCACTTGTGTTAAAAATCAAGAGAGGAGATTCCAGAGAGAGAGAGAGAGCAGGGCTATGAGTCATTAAGGTGCCTTGATCTAGATCAACTATGTATCTATAGGCTTATGTAGTTTATGAGATGCTTTTACTTACAATATCCCTTTTGAGCCTTATGACAATTCCATGAGATGAGTTCATATAGCCAAGTGCTTTAGCCTTGGCCAGAACCTGGCTTCTAGGGTGGTAAAAGAGAGTATCTGGCCAGTTCATTCTTTGTAGTTTCTTGAATGTCATGATTGCTAATACTGAATTTCTGTTATTATATTTGTGAAAACATTGGATATGAAAGAGAAATATTAATATATATAATGAAATCTATAGTTTAATTTTTAGTTATGTAGAGCAGATTAGCTTACATTGATACATTAGGGATTTTTTTTTTTAGAGGCTTCAGAAACAAATTAGAAAATGTTTCCTTAATATTTCATAGATTCTTTATGATTCAGGTAGTTTTTCAGGATGTTCAGCCCTTTCTAAACCATTTATGTAATGAACCATAAATAGAAACTATGATCCCCCCATTCTGTCGTAAGCTTTCTGTTCCTATTACAGTTGAACAAGTTTTTTGACATCTTTATTTTGTATTTTTTGCACCAGAATGTTTGTTTAAAAAAATCTCGAGGAGAATAAAGAAACAATTGTTGTCCTGATTTATTGTTGACTTCCTGTTGTATATATGTTGTATGTAATCAAGACAGTGTGATATTAGTGAAAGAACAGATAAATAGATCAATGGGACAGAATAGAGACCCCAGAAATAGATCCACACAAAGATGGTCAACTGATCTTTGACAGGAACAAAGGCATTCCAATGGAGAAAAGATAGTCTTTTAAACAAATAACGTTGGAACAACTAGACATCCACATGTGAAATAATAAATATAGACACTGACCTTACACCTTTCCCCAAAATTAAGTCAAAACAGATCATACACCTAAGTGTAAAATACAAAACTAGAAAACTTATAGAAGTCAGGAGAAACTCTAGGTAACCTTGGATTTGGCAATGAATTTTTAGATGCAATACCAAAACACTACGAGAGAAAAAAATTGACATGATAGACTTCATTAAAATTAAATGTCGCTGTTCCAGAGACATTGTTAAGAGAATGAAATGACAAGCCACAGACTGGAGAAAATATTTGCAAACATGTATGTAATAAAGGTCTTATATCCAAAATATACAAAGAACTTTTAAAACTCAATAACTAAAAAGTGGGCAAAAGATCTGAACAGACACCTTAACCAAAGAAGATATGCAGATAACATATTAAACATATGAAAAGATGCTTAACATCTTATGTCATTAGGGCATTGCAAATTAAACAATAGTGAGATACCACTACACACCTATTAGAATAGTTAAAATCCAAAACACTGAAAACACCAAATACTGGCAAGGCTATGGAACAATAGGAACTCTCACTCATTCATTGCTAGTGGGAATGAAAATGGTACAGCCACTTTGGAAAACAGTTTGGCAGTTTTCTTAAAAAGCTAAATATAGTCTTATCAGACATTCCAGCAGTAATACTCCTAGTTATTAAAATATTTATCTAAATGAGTTGAAAACTTCTCTCTACACAAAAACCTATACATAAATGTTTATAACAGCTTTGTTCATAATTGTCAAAATTTGGAAGCAATCAAGGTGTCTTTCAATAAGTGAATGGATAAACCATGGTACATCCATACTGTGGAATATTATTTGGTGAAATAAAGAAATAAGCTATCAAGCCCCGCAAATACATGGAGGCACTTTAAATGCATAAAAGAAGCCAGTCTTCAAAGGCTACAACTGTCTAATTTTAACTATATGACATTCCAGAAAAGGCAAAACTATGGAGACAGTAGAAAAATCAGCCATTGTCAAGGATGGGACGGAGAGGAAAAATGAATAGTTGAAGCACGGGATAATTAGGGCAGTGAAACTATTCTATATGATGCTGTAATGATGAATACACGACATTATGCATTTGTCAAAACCC
Source organism: Avahi laniger (assembly GCA_963575035.1). NCBI lineage: Eukaryota > Metazoa > Chordata > Mammalia > Primates > Indriidae > Avahi > Avahi laniger. The sequence goes on along the minus strand of CAUYSK010094089.1, from coordinate 7,268 downwards.
ATAGAACTGTACAATGCAAAGAATAAACCCTAACGTAAAGTATGGACTTTAGTTAATAATGTATCCGTATTGGTTCATCAGTTGTAGCAAATGTGCCACAATAATGCAAGAGGTAATAGTAGGTGGAGGAGAATGAGTGTACAGGAACTGTGTACTTTCTACTGAATGTTTCTGTATATGTAAATCTGTCCTAAAATGTAAGTCTATTAATTAAAAAAAAAAAAAGGAAAAAGTGACTTTCCAAGATCTCACTTCTAATAATTTAGCTTTTATTTTTCTTTTTTTTCTCTCCTTGAACTGGATAGAAGTCTGAATCTGTCAGGTGCTTAACTTTTGTCTTTAGGTAACTTTTTATGATTATGAAACAAACTTTCTATGCTAAATAAATGATGAAAAAAGCAAGTAAAGATATTCCTTTGTCTATCCAAATTGAAAGGAAATATGCCACAACATTAATGTTAATAAAAGAAAGGTTACAGATGGTTTCTACTTTCATCTTTTTCTATATTGTCCAAATGTTTTCTGTAAAATAAAAATCTGTTAGCACTAAAACAGAATATATGTATCCTGCTGCAGCTTAATTGTATTCAGTGAACATATTTTATGAGATATTTATGTAGAAATAAATAAGACATAGACCTTAAGGTTCTCTCTGGTTAACTGCAAGTAAAAGACTGCATCACCACAATGCTTGATGTGAATGATCTGATTGATTGGTGAGAACCTCATCAATTATTATGATTTATGAAGGGATCAATTTTTAAATTTTATTTATTTATTATGTACTTGTTTGTTTTCTTATTTACTTGCCTTACTCATTTATTTGTTGTTTATATATTTTCCTACCTCTTTTAAAAGAGGATTCTATTATAATTAGTATTATAAGTGATTTTGCCAAGTTCTTATATCTTGTTGGTTTAACTTGCTTTATGCTTGAAATCACATTTGTACTTGTAAAATTTGTGCCATTTGTAGTGTGTGTGTGTGGGGGGAAATGGATTATTTTGTAAAAGGGGAATTATTTAAACATGGCTTATAGTGATTTCTTGGTACAATAATTGTTGATGAAATTTAGCTCATTGTTTTCAGCTAGTTTAAATTGATCTTGAGAGAAACAGAAACTTGTTGCTTAATTACAAGCTCTAGGTGGCTTTATGGAATGTCTCTGGGCTGTTATGAAGTACTTGTTTAAGAAGGATAATTCTACTTGATTATATATTGTATACCCTAAAGGAAAGTAATTTTAAATTCAGTTTTTACTAGATTATGCCGTCTTTGTGGAGCCGCTGTGTTGTCCAAGTTGTATCCACTCTGTCCAGGATGCTTTTTAATGAATGGTGTTTATTTATTTTATTTGGTCTTAGCGAAATGAGTAAAGACTTGGAGACTTTGGGCAATTTGAGAAGAAATTTAAAAATCACTGGCTTTCCTCTGTTTATGCCACTATATAAACTAAGGGTGACAGCGGTGTTGGGGAAACAGAGAGTAGGTATAGAATACCTGTGTGTGACTTACTATAACTTTCTGGTGTGCCAAATACATGATTAAGCTAGTGCCAGCATCTTCTTCCTATAAAATGAAGATCCACTTCTGTGAGCCTGACCCCTGGGTATTCACATATGTTGTATTTTGAAATATGCCTTAGAGTACTTTTAATTAAAGAAAGATAACTAATGTTTAAGGGGGCTTAAAGGACGGAAACCCTCCTTCCTCTGTAGGGTAGGATATTCATAATTGTATTAATAATTTTATTTTTCTTTAGGTTAGTTTCCTTTTCAAGTGAATCCAGCAAACATTGTTTTCTTTGACTACAGTTCTGATGGTGCTGTAAAATTACCATAATGTGAGGATAAGTTGTCAATCTCAAATATATAAAATGATCAATTTTGATGAAAATTTATCTTTTTAAAAGATCTATTATATGAAAATCTGATTTTATACAAAAAATGGGACATAAATGGAGGCATAAGTGTTTGCTTTAGAAGACTTATTGATTCATGTAAATAGCAAATGGTTTTATTACATTTAAAATATGATTTAAATTGGCCAAAATGTCATTTTCAGAAAGCATACCTTTTAAGGAAAGTACTCATTACAAAAAACAAGGGTATATCTGTATGCCTAAAACAATTTTCTTTATGTGTAATGACATAGAAAGTTGTTGCTTAGTGACCATTTCAACCCTACTTCTTCATAAACATTGTCTTTGAATACAAATTATAATGAGTCTGTTTTCTAACTAAAGTCTTGTAGTTAGGCTAGTTTATTAGCTAATTAGTGAACTTGAGTTCTGACCTCTGTGGTTGAAAACAGATACAAGAGAAATGTTATTACACCTTCAGATCTTACAGAAGGCAGATAATGGTAATGATGAAGTATATCTGGCTAACTTTCTGATGACCTGTGTGAAATGCTTGGCTTTGTATTTTTACATTTCTTTCTAGGCAGATTCATTGAGTTTATTTAGGTAGAAATGTATTTCCACAGAATGGTTTTCCATTTTTTTGAAATGCTGCTTCACAGTTGTATACTGTGAAAAAAGTAAAAGGTGTGTAGCTTTATATTCAGTCTAACTTGGAACTGAGTTTTTGTTACTGTCATTCGGTGCATTGATCAGCACTTTGGTTTTTAAATTTTTAACTTCTTATTTTGAGTTAATTATAGATTTGCATGCAGTTGTAAGAAATAATAGAAATCTCATGTATAGGCACACATCGTTTTATTGGTCTTCACTGATGCCATATTTTTTACAAATTGAAGATTTGTTAACACTGAGTCAAGCAAATCTATCAGCACCATTTTCCCAGCAGTATATGCTTACTTTGTGTCTTTGTGTCACATTTTGGTAATTCTTGCAATATTTCAAACTTTTTCATTAATATTATATCTGTTATCATGATCAGTAATCTTTGATGTTACTATTGTAATTGTTTGGGGGCACCACAAACCACACACATATAAGACAGCCAACTTAATGGATAAATGCTGTATGTGTTCTGACTGCTTCATCTACCAGTCCTTCCCCTTCCCTTTCCCTTTTCTCAGGCACGACAATATTGAAATTAGGCCAATTAAAAACTTTATTGTGGCTTCAAAGTGTTCAAGGTAAAGGAAGACTCACAAGTCTCTCAATTTAAATCAAAAGCTAGAAATGATTAAGCTTAGTAAGGAAATCAAAAGCTGAGCAGTGGCAAAGGTTTGAGAGGATTGACTCCAATTTTGAAAGAACATCTACTGTGGGTAAAGTGATATCAAACAGCATCTCATGCTACAGAGAAATCTCTATAGGCCTCAATCTCCTTGTTTGTAAATGGAGAGAATGGTAGAATCGATCTCATAGAGTTGTTGTGAGGATGAAGTTAAAACAAGTAAGGCGTTTAGGAGAGGACATGGCTCATAATAAGCTCTCCATAAGTATTGGCTATCATTATTCTTAACAAAATGAGCAAATTAATAGGTTGGTTGCTCTTTTGCACATAATTCAGTAGTTTATTTCATTGATTTTTTTTTTTATTCATTAAGGCTGATAGCACAAAACTAGTTTTTTGAGCTTGGCAATAGAATTCTTCATTTTCATATTTTACTGTCTGGATTTGGGAATATCTTATTTTTATGTCCTTTGATGTGCTAAGTGGCCCTGATGAGAACAGTCAACCAAACCATTGTGTTGAACAAGGAGGTATTAGCCCAAGTTAACCACTAGCTCTCTTTTGACCTTGTGACCACTTTACCAAGATGCCTGTTGGCATGTGTCTTGTGTGTCTGCATTGTAAAATCTGCAGAGGTTATTAGTTCCCTATCTTTGTAGCCCCTGTCTGACCCACTACTTTCCACGAGTACTTCTAAACACATTTGTTAAAAGAATAGATGCATACTTAATAATCAATAGATTTCACCAGAATAGTCGGTTTATCTGGAAGTTTATATCAATTTTATGCTTAGATTTAGAATAAGTATGTAGTTACTGAGAGAATACTATAATAATAGCAAAAAATACTTAGTGCTTATTATGTGCCAGGTACTGATCTAGTCACTATCTGTATAAACTCCTTTAATTCTCTGATCAAGTAGGTTTTATTATCATTGCTAATATACAGATGAGAAAACTGAGGCACAGAGAAACTTACCTAATGTCAGATAGCTAATAACTGGTAGACTCAGCATTTAAACAGCCACATAGTCTGGCTGTCACCACCATCTTTGTAATTTTTGAAATCCTTAATCACAGGATTTATATAAGGTATTATGAATTTTTTTAAAAGCTCATCTTTGTTCCCTAATTCATGCAATAACTTGGATTTCCTAGTCCACTACTTTATAATGAAACCTCAGCTTACTACTTTATAGAATGAACTTAGGAATTCTTTTGGAAAGAAGTAGTTGGGAAAAAAAATGCAAGTATTTATTTGAGTGCCTGCTGTGTACCTTCCACTGTGCCAAATGGATACATATGTCTGGAAATTTGTTTTCCTACTTCTGCTGTAAAACTGCCCCTTTATCAAGCTTTCTCTGTAAATTTCTCCCTAAAAAGGCTTTGTTTCTGTCTTTCTTTGCAATGTGGGCTGCCTAAAAGCAAACAATTTACAGATCTAAGGTGTATTTGGTATCTTTATTCTTTATTACTAAACTTCGAATTCTAAAGTTTAGTAAGCTGAGATTTGGTTTAGTTTCCAAAAAAACTGTTTCCCAAAAAAAGGAAGGCACTTTAAGGTGTAAATAATTACTACTTATATCCATCAAGACTGTATTTGCCTATCCTGTCTCAACAAGTTGGTTGTAATTCTTAAGTTTTGAATAGATGGTAGTGACAACTCTGAGCTATCTAGATTAAAGAAGAAGTTTAATTCCTTTATGCTGTCATTGAAACTGTTTTGACTTTAATTATCAGGTATCTCTGTAGAAAAAAAATAGATTTAAGGTAACCAATAAAAGTAGATGAAAATTATACTGTATGTAGATAAATTTATTTCAGAGTACAGAATTCTCTCCAGATGCTTTCAAAACTCCAAACATTCCATATTCATAAATAGCTGAAAAATTTATAAATGTGGAAAAAAGTAAGTACAGGTTTTAAATGTGCATATAATAATTCCAGAATTTGAATTTTCTTTTTATTTACAGCTCAGATCGTCTGATAGAAGAGACAATAAGGTAGGAATAATGTTTTGTTGGTTTTTGTTTGTTTGCCTATAAATTTAATGAACAAATCAGGTTAACCCTGTAACTATAGTTAAAGTCAATTCATCCTCCTTAAATATGAGATTTTTATTAGATGGTAATGTATTTTTACTATGTCCTTCCCATATAAGGGACATGTGAAACACAAAACATTGCAGAGTTACTGGAATTAGACTGTTTTACTTATGTTAATTTTTCCAATTAATTCATACTTAGTATTTTCAGCTTTAATCTTTTTATTCTCACTTTTTATGGAAAACAATCTTAAGCATGATTTGATAAGTGTCGTTTTTATACCACTTATGTAGACTTGGTTTTCGTTACAGCAGCTGTAGAAAATCTGCAGTAATATTTGATATTATCTGTAATAACAGATATTACAGAACCAGTTTCTTGCTTAAGTTAAGGGACATTTATTTGTTATTTTGAACCGCTTAATTTTCTAGATTTGATGGATTTTTAAGTATCTATTTTATGACAGTAAAAAGGTAAATTAGGTATGATCTCTGCTTTAGAATTCAGCAATGTATAAAGCATTGTTTTTCAGGAAAGACATAATGAAGTACATGGAAACAACAAACATTTGTATTCTTACCATGGACCTTGGTCCTATGCCAAAGTGCTTGGCATGCATTATTTTATTTAACTTCTCAGTAACTCATGAAGCAGATACTAATCATTAGGTACTGTCTTCAAAACAAAAAAGAAATTAAGGTCAGTCCTCTAATCTGATTCTAACCCTAAAAACAGAGCTATATCTAAACCACTACTGTATTTACTACATTGTAGAAAGAATACAAGCTTTAGAGTGTGATTTGGTTTGAAACCTGGCTGTGTTACTTATTAGTTCTCTGTTCTGAGATAAGTTACTTTAACTTCATTTTCTTATCTATCTAAAAACATGTGATTGATGATAATACCTACCCTGTAAGATTTTTGTGAAGATTAAAGATAATGTGAGAAAAATGCCTACCTTAATACCTGGCTGATACTAGGTGATCTGTAAATGGTAGCTGTATTATTAACACCAATCCTTTTTTTAAAAACTTTATATTTTGGTATCATTTTAGATTTCAGAAAAGTTCCCTTAGTACAAAGAAATCCCATATACCCTTTACCTAACTTCCCCAAATGTTAACATTTTGCCACATTTGCTTTTTTTTTTTTTTTTTAGACAGAGTCTCACTTTGTTGCCCGGGCTAGAGTGAGTGCCATGGCGTCAGCCTAGCTCACAGCAACCTCAGACTCCCGGGTTCAAGCAATCCTTCTGCCTCAGCCTCTCGAGTAGCTGGGACTACAGGCATGCGCCACCATGCCTGGCTAATTTTTTCTGTATATTTTTAGCTTTCCAATTAATTTCTTTCTATTTTTGGTAGAGACGGGGGTCTCGCTCTTGCTCAGGCTGGCCTCGAACTCCTGAGCTCAAACAATCCGCCCGTTTCGGCCTCCCAGAGAGCTAGGATTACAGGCGTGAGCCACCGCGCCCTGCCCACCCTGACATTCTTAAGGCCAAGAGTTTTGGGCCAAAGACAGCCCTACCAAATATGTGCTTGGTTTAAGGAATGAAGGAATATGGGTGGGAGGAGCCCTTGCTTTGTTCCTACATGCACTCCTAACCCAGTCACACACCTCTTACTTGGTTTTACTCAATACTAAAACAATAACTTTCAGGCTGGGCGTGGTGGCTCACACCTGTACTCCTAGCCCTCTGGGAGGCCGAGGCAGGAGGATCGCTGGAGGTCAGGAGTTTGAGACCAGCCTAAGCAAGAGCGAGACCCCGTTTCTACTAAAAAATAGAAAGAAATTATCTGGACAACTAAAAATATACAGAAAAATTAGCCAGGCATGGTGGCACATGTTTGTAGTCCCAGCTACTCGAGAGGCTGAGGCAGAAGGATCGCTTGAGCCCAAGAGTTTGAGGTTGCTGTGAGATAGGCTGATGCCACAGCACTCTAGCCGGCGCAACAGAGTGAGACTCTGTCTCAAAAATCAATCAATCAATCAATAAAACAACGTTAAAAAAAAACCAGAACAAACAAAAAAGGCATTTGATGTTCCTGTGTAATTTTATTTAGAAAAAGAACAAAACT
>CAUYSK010094087.1:0-20065 GCA_963575035.1 Avahi laniger | reverse complement strand
TGCCTCAGCCTCCCGAGTAGATGGGACTACAGGCATGCGCCACCATGCCCGGCTAATTTTTTCTATATATTTTTAGTTGTCCAATTAATTTCTTTCTATTTTTAGTAGAGACGGGGTCTCGCTCTTGCTCAGGCTGGTTTTCAACTCCTGAGCTCAAACAATCCGCCCGCCTCGGCCTCCCAGAGAGCTAAGATTACAGGCGTGAGCCACCGCACCCGGCCCTTCAAGTTTCTTATAATGAACAGGTGATACTTTTATAATTATTAAAGTAATTTTCTACATAGAATTTATCTTATTAATCTGTTTATCTGAGTACTTAACATACCCCCTGGCAGGAGGTTCGAGAAGCATAGATGAGCCAATGACTGGCTGGCTCTCATCCTTGCCCCATCATGGCCTTGGAGGAGTTCGGCTCACGATGTTGAAGCCCTGAAGGAGACTGCTGGCTCCTTGGCTCACTGTGGGGTGGGGTAACAGCCACTCTCCATGAAATCACAGCCGTCACTTACTTGACACCTGCTGAAAAGCTCATCACAGGAAAGAAGAGCCCGTCTGTGTTGAAGTTCTCAAACATCCCTTGCACGGGCTGCCCATTGATGCGGAAAGAGATGCTGGGCACTCCGAGGTCAAGGCAGCAGCTGACCACATCATCCGATTTCAGGAGGTGCTGGTTGATGGAGGCCACGGCTCTGGGTATCCGTCCTGGTGAGGAAGGAACAGGAAGAAGGCTGTGGAACTCTGGAGGCACTTACCAGGCTGGAGGTGAGGCTCAGAGGCCACCAGTGCAGGTCTGGATGGGCTATTGCATTTGAAATGCAACTTCACTCTCCCTGTGTGAGAGGAGCAATGAGAAATGACTTCCTACACTGGTGAGCAGGCAGACGCCATGTCTGAGATGAGATACATCTCAGAGGAAACTCTCAAACTGCTAAGGAGGAGAACTAACAAGAGCTCAACCTGCTCAATCAACAGGTGCTGGTCTGACGTCTGAGGTAACAAAAAGACTACCTTTGCTAGGTGTAGGTCCTCTGACATAGGAGGGTGTTTCGCCATAGGTGCCCCTGTTGTCTTCTATTCCCTCAAAGAGACAAGGCTACTCTAGCACTGCCAACAGGAGCCATCAGAGTGAAGAACGGCAAGGCCATCTAGCCATTAAGCTGTGTAGCACAGTTTGCTTATTTGTTTTAAGAAACTTTATTATTTCAGATAAATAGGGAAACACATTGTCAGTTACACTCTGTATTGCTGAATAAAACTTTTTTCATATCTCTTTCAGAAGATGGTTTATCATTTCCTGACTTAAAGCAGTGAGAAATTCACCTCTCTGCTTTTCTACATCGTATCATCCTATTCTGGAGATTCTACAAGTAAATAACCATAAGCATCCCACCCTTCCCCCTACCGTTACATTTCTATTGGGAAGAGAGCAACAGAGGGGCAGAAGTTATTAATAGATATTAAAATAGGGTTTCAGGCAAAAACCAAAAAGATGTCTTATTTTTTTTAGAGGTCTCACTCTGTCTCCCAGGCTGGACTGCAGTGGCATGATCATAGCTCATGGAAGCATGGGACAAGTGGAGACCTGGAGAACGAAAGGCTCATTAGACGAGAGAGAGAGGAAAGAGCAAAAGGAGAGTATGACACATCTGCAGAATGGCGAGAGCTGGGTGAGGCTGGCAGGCAGGGTCTGACGAGGGAGATGCGGAGGGGCAGTAAAGCTGGGCAGAAGCGTCGCGCTCAGACCACCTGCACGGCAAAGAGGGCACTGTACACAACATACTCAGAGCATGTTGGCAAATTAGTCTGGGGTGGCCTGAGTCTCTGTTTCCGTGACTTTAATATTAATACCTCGCTTCACCACTGAGAAGAGGAACAAATTTCTCATTGTAGGACCTACAGTCAAAATTATTTAAAAATAAAACCTAACGGAGCCAAAGTTGAAGAGTCTGTAGGTTTGACAGCTGTTAAATGTCTCCATCTGAGGAGCTTAGCATGCTGAGCTCGCTGTATGGAGCTGAGATCTCTCAGGTCCCAGGACCTTTTCTTCCTTCTGTCCATGTCTGTGACGAGAGGAATCTGTGATATTAAAACTCAGCACAGCTTGCTATAATTGTCTCACTTAAGATTTATTTTCCCATTAAAAACAATCTTTCCTGCATAAAATTTTTTGATTAGTTTAACTTCTGGAGAATATCGCTGCAGTCATTTGAACAAATTCTAACAGATTCTGTGAATTTGGGAACACTAGGAAATAATAAGACTCTACAATGGACATTTACCTCTAAATGTATTCAGATATTTTGCTGGATAAAAATACAATTATAAGGCTCTTTATCTTTCTGAGGATGATATAAACTAGGGCAAAACTGCCAGTGTTGAGTTCTGACGCCAGCATCTTTTCTCTCCATCCTCTTAGAGTTCTCAGTTAGCTTCTACGCTGGCCTGGGCCGTGGCCACCAAAGACAAAGACCAGCTCTCCTGGGGGATGCTCCCCATCTACAGCAGTGCTCCGATGCCATCACAAGCTGAGTTCTGCACTTTACTGAGCCTTTAATACATCATAGCTGCCAAGCTCTTTCCAGAGGAATGATGGCTGGGAGAATTTCTTCTGTCTGGTTGGCTCTCTCCATTGAAAACCAACACCAGGAAGAGCAATTATGCCCTTGTGGTAAATGACTCTGCCTTTTACATTCCCTGTTCTAAGAGACTGGGTTCCAAGAAGTTTCCTTTAGAACACTGCTAAGATTATTAATAGGCAAATCGAAATCATAGGCTAAGCCTACTTTTCAAGCACATACAGTAAAGAACATAGAGTTGGGACTAATATTATCTAGAAACTAAAGGGAAACTGTTGATAATTGCTATATGAAGTATATACTTAGGAAGTGCTTAGAGTAATGTAATGGGAAGACAATTTGAACAAAAGAGCCCATTTCATATAATATGCACATTGTAAAAGGTGAAGATGTATGTGTCATCTGATGAAAGATATCTCATTTTAAAACATGAGTAGTGTGAAGAGTTTGAAATTGGAAAATGATAGAACTGTGGAATTGTTTCTGCACACTCTGTTTTGTAAATCTTCTTCCATTTAGGAGAAAGCAATCTCCACCCCTGTGGTGGCTTTCCAGGCTCCAAATGAGTAGGAAGGGTCCTGTATCCCTCATTTAAATGGATGCTTGCAACTGATCTGCAATGAGGTAGCACAGGGGAGTGGAAGGGGCCTTGGAGTCACAAAGGACTGAATTCAAACCTGAACTCTTTACCTGCTATATACACCTGGGCCTGTGATTTTACTAGAGGCTCTGCTTCTCTGTCTGTAAAATGGGCACAGTGATGTCCACCATGATGCTGTAAAGAAAGAGTTGTTTGCAAGGTACCATTATTATTCCTAAGATAATACAAACGAATGATGTCCTGTGTACGACTCAAGAGGCAGTGTAGTATAGTGGTTAAGTGAAATTTCTAGAACCAAACTGCCTGGGCTTGAGTCCTGGCACTGTCACTTACTAGCTGTGTGACCTTGGACTAGTAACTTAGCTTTGCAAACTCAAGTTTCCTCATCTGTCAAATGAGAATAATGTCTACCTTATAGGGTTGCTGGGGGTTTTGAGTGAATTATTTCACACACAGTGATTAGAAGAGTGCCTGACACATTGTAACCCACAAGAAACGCTATTGTCATTGTTTCTGTAATTCTGAAAACCTTAATTACTAGGCTAACAGTAAAAATCTTGCCAGGAATATTATATCTTTTGTAATATTAGAAAAAAATATGGAAAGTTAGAGCATTGAGGGCTGAGTCCAAAAAGTGATTTAAAATCTATTGTCTTTATTGATAGCACTAAAATGGTGCTTTTAAATATGTTTAATGTATTTGACCCTTTTTGAACAACCAACAGAAATGTGATCCTATAGAATGAAAAAGCAAATATTTTTTCAGAGAGTTTGTCTAAGACCAGCCTCAATTGCTATTTAAGGTATTCGGAACTCAAAGTAACCCTGGAGACCAGCCAGAGAGAGAGGGTGGTGGTTGTTGCCTCTGAAAATAGAATAGAAATGTCTTGATTTAGAGGCTCAGGCCTATCTGAAGGGCCCAGGAAATGTGGAAAGGCCATTCTAAACACAGCATTTTAAGATTAAAAAAAAAAAAAAGCCACTTAATCATACACTGCATGTCCTCAAATTAACCTAAGATATATTGCTGCGGGATTTAGTCTGGTCTGATGAGTAACGTAGGCAACTGGAAACGTGAGGCTTGGCATTTCCACAGGCCCAGGCACCGCGGAGTTTGCCATTATAGTACAAACACAGGTGTTCTGGCATTGGCAAGGAGAGGGGATCCACAGACTTAGAAACGTTACTATGCCACAGCCACTCCTTGCATCTTCTCCACACGGCACTGGGGTTGGGAGGGTCTGAGTCACAGTGGGCTGTCTTTTCATAGACAAACCAATGCCCTGGGACTCATCATGGTAGGGAGACAGGTGAAGTCCCCTCGTGCAAATGTGACCACAGAGCTCAATTATCTGGATGAGTTCACAGTCTTAACAAATCAGAAAATACAACTTTACTCCATTCATTCATGTCTGTATCACTCATCTCTTGGAAAGCTAAATTCCTCTGCTTATTCCAATTCTGCAGGGAAAAGTGCTCAAAGGGATGGGGAGGTATGATTCCCTCACATGAAGCTGCCCCCTAGCCAGTGCCATCCTGTGGGCTGCTCCGAGCTGCTTTCACTCCCAACTGCTGTCCTGAAGGCCACGTGGAGGCTATGTCAGGGGAGGGAAAGTGATGCCATCACCCAAAAAGAGCCCTTCTTCCATAAGCAAAATCATGGTGGCTGAGCCGAGCCAGGATTCCATAGGGAGGGTTGGGCAGGGCTGAGGATGGGGATGTTTGCATAGCTGATGCCTTGAAAATGACTTCAGAGGCTTCCGTGGCTAAAAGGACCTATTAAGGCTGCCCTCCCCCCACATAGAGAAAAAGCTCATTCATGCTTCCAGGATGTCACTCTGAAACTTTTTTCCCGGGTTAGCATGGGTTCTTTATTCCCTTACTGTTACTGCAGTAGCTCTAATGAGGTTACTCTCACGGTCTCGAATGAAGTATTCAGAACTCTGGATTTGGTCTTTAAGACTACAGTAGACTTCATAGACAATAAGGGAAGGAAATCATATTTACTGTGTGTCTAATGCATGTCAAAGACTTCATATTCCTTATCTTATTTATATTTCATAAAAGCCTTATATTATCTTCATTTCATCTGAGGAAAATGAGTCTCTGAGAGGTTAAGTAACTTGTCCAATGTCAAAAAAAACCCACTAAGTGGCAGAGTTAAGATTCAAACCCAGGTGTAAGTCCAAAGCCATGCTGTTTTTTCTTGACTCTTTGCATCGACAAAGTGTTAGGGCACTGTAATTCTTTCCCACTACAGAAAAATCTATTGTACTTTAATAAGTATGTCAAAGACAAGTTCGACATTGATTTATGCACACAGATAGCTTTAAGGTTAATGGACCTTTGGCATCTAAATCTCAAGGAAAAAGAGAATTGTCATGATCACTTCTCAATCTCTCTCCCTAACTACCCACCACCCCCTCCTGTAGTAAGTTGGAGTGCCATTTCCACTTCATTTCTTCACCAGACATTACCCTTTTAACAGACAGTCCAAAATTCACTGCTGTCCTGGTAGGAGTCACTAACAGAAACCTTACTTTTTCAGCTAGAGCACATACTGACGTATTTATTAATACCTACAGTGCCTTCTAGAAGATATACGTTCCTGTGTACTAGTTGGAAAAGTCAGAATGATGCCAAGACCCAAGTAAGTTTTGAGTTTTAGTGAGAATGAAAGGTGTAAGTCTGACAGACACTGGTTTCTCCACAGCTTATCGGATGCTGGAGATGGAGGGATAAAGTCCCTGAATGTGCCTGTATGACATTATATCACCAAGCGTGGGTAATGTTCATAGAGCCACAATCAGCTTTTGAAAAGCTGAGTCTCCAGCCCTCTTCCCCCTTCTCCAATCACAAGAGCCACTGCTAGTGATGACTGGTGTGGACCTGGAGCATCCAGCGCCCCTGCCTTCAGAGGAGACAGGACTGGAGGGATAAGGGGGAAGATGGGGCAGTGCACCCTCCTGGAATGATGCTTCAGGTCTGGAAATGCACAGACAGCAGCCCTTTATGGATGCACCATGGGTGGGTTCTCTGCCTCCTGACTCACTGACGTATTCCTTCCTAAGAAGTCCATAAAGGGATCCAGGGATGTAGTACATACCCCACATAGTGCTGTTAAGTCTGGAAAAGACTAAGTAAATTTTTTCCTTTGAGAAAGATTAGTTTATCTTTGAAACAAGGGCCTAGCTTGCGTCATCCAAGGGTCTAGGTGTGCTCCACATTTCCTTAGGCAATCTCCACGCAGAGGCCTCTTCAGGGATACACTGGGCTCCACAGAACACTCTGGGTTGTGGTGGTGAGAGGGCAGGAGATGGGCAGCAATCAGCAGGGAGTGTGGAAAGGATTTTCACAAGTCAATCCCAGTCACTCCCCCACAGATTTACACTTAATCTTAGCCAAAAGGCCGAGAAGTGATCCTGCACCGATTTAATGCTTCCAAACTCAGGACCTGCAAGTGTGCGTGAGCATAATGATTCTTTCTACCCAAATCACTCCCCCAGACACAGCTTTCTGAGAACCTTATGACACGTGGTGATAACCTGAGCTAAAGGCCACTGCTGTAGAGCCAAAAGCAGTGGCTCCATGATGAGACTCTGAGAGCAAAGAAGGGAAGATGCACCTTCCATGAAGAATTAGAAAAGCTTAAGTTGGGAGGATGAGGGAACAAGATGACTTTCACGTCACTCTAACCCATCACTCTGCCATTTTACTGCTTTTGTCTGAGCCAGGCTGTGCTCTGGGACACACAGAACATGGACAGAGGCTTTCTCATTCTTCCCCCATGGGAATGACCCAGGATAAATAAGCAAACAAATAAATAAGTTTACAACCTTCCTAAAAAATTTCAAAATGTTTAAACTGAATGTAAAATAGCACAAATAATAATGAAAAAATCCCTATATTTACCAATTGAAAATAAAGATCACTTGCAAGAAGCATGGTATCAGGACCTGGGTTGACTTTATCATTGATGCCAGGCAATTAGGTTTTATCCAGAAAGCTAAAGAACAAAGGAAAATGTGACGGGTTATGTAGTTCCCAGTTACAAAAGGAAATATATAGGTTCGTCTTATAGAGGCAAACTTTCCCCTTGTACTGGATTTGAGGAAGAATGCATGTCATGGTTCCTTATGTAAGAAGCATGCAGCGCAATGCTTATGTAAGAGATTTCTATAAGGGACATGTATCCAACTGCAGTTTTGCCAAAGGTATAGGAAACACATACTTTGGACAACAGACAGAAGAGGTGGGGCTCTCATTCAGGGTGAAAGTTAGTCTTGCATTTTTTACCCAAGACGATGACAACCCATTTCTCCACAAACATGCACGATGGTTATGCTTGCAAACAGCACTGATGTTTATCTAGAAAAAAGGAAGCCTTGAATTCTTTCCATGAGTCTAACACCTACTGTGTGTCAGGCACTGATCCAGACATTTTGTAAATTGTATTCATGAAGGAGCAGGTTGTGTTGACGAGATTACGGACCTGTAGTCAGATCTGGATCCTTCAATCCTTCCCAGTGTGACTTTGAATAAATTGCTTAACCATCTTTGTGCCTTAGTTTTCACATGTGTAACATGAAGTCAACATTTTCTACCTTAAGGGGTCATTGCAAGGATAAAATGAGAGAAAAATGTACAAAAAGTATGTAGCTCACCGCCCAGTGAATAAATGCTGAGTCTCTCCTTCCCTGTCTGCTCATATAATCCTAACACTCCTATACAATAAGGACAGTATACGTACAGACACTGAGCCTGAGAAAAGTGATCTTCACTAGACAATAAGGCTAGAAACTTGATAGTAACGAGTAACTTGATAGAGTAATGACACAAATGAGTCTCATTTAAATCTGATATTCTTTCCACCTAATCATCTATTTAGTCGAGACTCTTGAGTCTGTATCATTTCAACTGAAAGTGACAATTTCGGCTTATACAATTTGAGCCTCAATTATTTCCAGTGAGAGGTTAGGGGCCAACAATTTGGCAAGGAACTCACCTGACCAAAGGTGAAGTCCATCAAAGCCATAGGAGTACAGGTCATCACCAACACCATTGCCTCCCCATCCTTCTCCACCTCCTGGGTACGGGGCATAGCCTGAGGAAGAGGCCCAGCCCACCCGCAGATGTGTGGGCTCTGCTGTTAGGAAGGGGTCCACTTGGTCGATAATCAGCTCAAAGTACCACTTCTTATACTGGGCTGAGCCCTCAGCGACTCCCAGGAAGATGTTTGGCCGGATACTGAAATTAAACATGGGACAAGTAACATCTACAGACCCTTAAGTACTGAGAAAGCAAGTTGAACCAGACCATAGAAGGCATTGGCTTATTTAAACCTAGGGCAAGAACAATGCCATGTTTTTCCTATTGTTTGAAAGTAGAAAAAACTTAGAGCCTTCAACACTTGGTCAAGTTCTTAACGGAACATGTCAGAACAACACTAATTCCGTTGTAAAATATAAAGGATATCTCTTTTAATATTCTATTCAAGGCAACCTACATTTGTTGAGTGCCAACCATGGGCAATGACACCGAAAACATTAACAGAGTTTTATGATTACAAACCCTTCTTTTATTTCTGTCAGTGAAAGAAATTACTCAAGTCCCATCTTTTGGTCAATTGGTTTAAGCAACCTCACTTTTATAATAGCTGCTTTGTTACTTAAGCATTATTAATAACAATGGCCACTCAAAACCATTAGGAAGTCACTTTTAGGCAATCTTGTTAAGGGCAAGAGGTTTTAATGTATCCACAAAGTGTAAAAGCTTGGGACAAACCACTTAGAGTTTTTATGTTTGGAATTATACTCTTAGAGATGTAGTGTTTTTGGACTGGGGCTGTGTCCTATTTGGGATAGATACGGAAAAACCAAGCTGGCACCAAGAAGAAAGAAAAAAGTTTAAGTCTACATGACAGCTCAGGTCTGTGGACCATTCTATGCTACAGAGGGAAGGTTCTTTTCTTACTCTGTGGATTAGCATGTAGGCCTTGGTAAAAAGTGGCTAAAGAACCTAGGCCTGCCTCATTCAGGCCTGGTAAGTTCACATGTGATTCACGTGTGGACCAGCATTCTAGGGGTCCTGTGGGGGCCCATGCTCTTCATCTAGATCCTCACAGATGGCAGTGGGGTAAATGGCCATGTGTCAAAGGATGCAAGAGACCACAGTGCCACCTTGGGACATCCATTCTATTAAAAGATTTTAGAAAAAAATGTTGGGATATCAAAATAAATATGATTATGTAGAAGGTACTAGAATTGCATTAATGTTTAAAATAAAACATGGTAAGCCACTTCAGGCCAAATACTTCAGCCCTTACATGCTATATATACTCTATCCTCAGCTACTTCAAGTGAATAGTTTGAGAAATTCAGTTAAAGGGGCTGGAGTACAAGGCCCTCATCATAAAAACGGCACATTTGCCTGGTCTTAAGTACTTGCATCACCATGGAAACTAGGGGTGGGTAACTTTGGCGTTTAGATCATACCTCTTTCATGCATGAAGACAAGATGGACAGAACCATGCTTAGCATTTGGAATGTCAGTGGTGGCCTTACCTGGTAACATCGTTAATCAGTCGTGTTTGCAGGAGCAGGTTTCTCCGGGGCAGCAAGTTGTCGCAGATCAGATTCTGGTTGGCTCTCACTGCAACCCCATTGCAGAGGCATAGGGAGCACAGGACATCCAGAACCTGCATCACAACACACCCAACAAACCTTAGGGCCACCAGGAGGGCACAGTGGGCAGGACACATGACCAAAGCAGGAGTCCTGAAGGGTGGGGGCTAGGTGATGGGAGGAGAACCAGCTCAGAGCCACAGAAGCCTCACCTTCCTTACCTGGCAGGAGTGAGAGACACTTTAGAGCCTACTGCCTCTTGAGGAAATGAGGCTGGACTTCCTTCTAGCCCCTATGCGCAAGTCTTGTGCCCCTTCTCTCCAAGCTATGCATGCCACCTGTGGTCACTGTTCTGTTACAAGTGGGCAAGAGACTGAGCTCTGAAGACAGATTATCTAGGTTGATATCCCAGCCAGGGCCAGGTCTAGGGTATAGTGAGGCTTAGGGCACAAAATCTAGGCACTGCTCACTCTTAGAGTCCCGTCGATGCAGAGGAGATTGACAGAAGGTGGTCCACAGGCCTCAAACTGAAGCTTCACGCTCCTGCCCAGACCTGACGGTGCTCAGCACTGAGGATTAGTAGGTGCCCATTACAGTGGCTCTTAATGAAAAGACATTTAGATTCCCATTTGGCAAAGGTCCTCCTTGCATGTAGCAGGCTTGGGAATCTTTTGTGGGCAGGGCAATGGCAGGGCAGCTTCCTGTTCTTGGGTCTCTTGCTGTGATATCATCAAAACTCCTTAAGATACCCTTAAGTTCCTAGAAATCAGTATTCAAAATATTTCACCCACCTGCTCTCCTCTTCCCATCTAGAAGGACAGCAAACCTGCAGTAGCCCAGGTGGCCAATGAATCTAAGAGACTCATCATCCAGGCACTTCTGCTCATTTTCCAGCTGCCTGGGAAATGGGAACAGTCCCTGGTCTCTTCCTGCACGCTGGCCTCTCCTCTCCTCCACCCTCGAATTGTACCGCATCCTCTTTCATTCAGATTTTGTGTTCCTACTGTGGCAGTGCAAACTGCTGGGCCAGGCCCTGCTCCTCCCTTCTACCAAACAGCGAGGAATGTGCAAACAGCAGTCGATAAATAGCAGCCATGATGTGGCAGCCTCATTTCAGTCTTTCAAAGTGGCCACCAAAGACTCAATGCTTAGTGGGTTTGATGGCTTCAAGTTGTTGATGGCATTTGTATCCATAATTCTCACAAACCAATTTTCTACCTGACTTCCTGAATGTCAGTTTTGTTCCAGGTAAATACAAAGCACATTTATGGGACAAGCAGAAAAGAATCCCAAAGGAAGTTTTATGGGGGACTCTTACCATTACCACTCTGTGAAAGATATCAACTGTAGAAACTTGAAATCCAGAGGATAATTTCTCACTCTAAGAAAAGAGCCATTGATGGCCAGGAAATTAAATACTTTTCATCCGGCTTATCACACATTTTTATCTTTTTTGTGGTGGAGCGATGGCTACAGGAGCCTGGCTGTCACAACCAGAGGGAAAGCAGAGCTTAATCCACATACAGTAGGAACAGCCAACAGAAAAAAGGCCCCATAAGCAGCACACAGCATTAGCAGAGCAGTGCCTCGCCTGTAAATAAATGATACCTCTTAAAGAACCTCAGTTGACATTGTTTAGGCTTTGTTCTAGAAGGCACTTCTCCAGGTCAAACTGGGAAGGGGCAAACTTCCCATTCTAAAAATGTTTAAATGGGTTCTTTTTAAAAGAGAAGGGAGCGTAGACAGGGCCAATCCACTATGGGTGGCACACGTTGTGCCTAGGGGTCATCTGCCCTTTCTGATGAGGGAGCATCTCAGTGGCCTCTAGAATACTTGGCTGGCCCAGCGTCCTTCCCCTGAGCACACACAGAGCTGCATTTCCTTGCAGGTACATGGGGTCATGTGTTGAGTTCTGGCCAATGGGAAGTGGTGAGCTCTCTCCCTCTCTTGCCAGCTGGATGCAGAGATCCAACAAAGGATTCCAGAGCCCAAGGGTCCCCTTACTCCAAGTGCAATCGCTGGGCCAGCAGCATTGGCACCACCTAGGACCTTGCTAGAAATATAGATGCTCAGATCCCCCAGACTTACTGAATCAGAGCCTTTGTGTTAACACGATCACCAGAAGAGTCATAAGCACTTTACAGTCTGTGAGGCCCTCAGTGGACGGTGAAGCCACCAGTTGAAAGGAACTTGTGTTTCTTGATGACCACCCAGAATGGAGCCCTCCTGCCGACTGGCCTTGGACTGTGACATCAGCAAAAATAAATCTTCACTGTGCCAATCCACTGAGAATATGGGGTTGTCACAGGTCTCCCTAGTCAATGGCATTTGGTGGAGCTCATTTGCTCCTGGTTATAATCATTTTCTTCACTGATATCATGTTTCATTCAAGAGCATCTCATCTTCCTTTTACCTGTACCAGTCTATGCCAAACATAGGTTTATGTGGGAATTCTACTGTAAAGATAAGAAATACATTTTATATACCCATGATAACATTGTTTGGCTGTTGCAGTTTGTCATTAGCTTTCATCTGTAAAAGTCTTATTAAAAATGATAACTATATTTATTCTGTGACTTTTATATAAAGTCCTATATGTGAGAAATGAGTACTTTGTAGCCTCTGAGGAACAGATTTTATTCTTCCTATGGATGAGAACTGAATGGCTGGGAATGCTCCTATATTGCCTTGGCTGCCTGGAAACTCAGATTTTATGGAGTTTTTGTAGCAACTATGTGGGAGTTCACAGTGTGCTTACTTGCATTCTATCCTTTCTTGACTCAGGCTACACCTTTGGTTTTGATTTATACTTTCTGGGGACCAAGGATATTACTATTTTACCACATAGTTTTCTCAAAGGTGGCCCCAAGTCCTTGTGAAACAAAAAAGATAATAAAAAATATTCATCTTTGACAACCCTGAGTAGGTTTAAAGTAAGGTAGTTTTAGGGGCAAGTTGAAAGGGCATATTTTTATTAATAGAACATCATTCCATAGAAAAATTACAGGGTGACTGGGCATAATCCTCAGCAATTATTCTTTTTAACCAAACAATAAAATCAGTGCTACTAACATAGTGTTTCTTACCACTGATAAGGCATCTGTTGGATGAGGTGAGGCCTGGACATATATGTAAGCTTCCATCAATTCAAGGTGAGACAGGAATGGATTCCAGCTCTACTCATTGATTCCTTTTATTTATTAAATCATCAACAAACGTGTAAATGCATGCCATGTATAACATACGGGCTTGGCGTTATGGGGATTACAAAGATGGCTCCTACCATGAGGGAACTTACAGTTAGTAAGAAAAATATATACGTAAAAATAACTGTAATGAAAGGCAGATTGGAACGATTGTTATAACAAAGAATGAGTCATATGGGTAGAGGACCGGAGACCGATTCCAACTAGAATCAGAAAAAGCTTCATGGAGGGAGTGGCACTGGAACTAAGTTTTGTAGGGCAGATAAAAATTTATTTTTATTTTTTTAATTGACCAGATAAGAATTTTGATGGGTTCTGCAATAATGGGAAGTGAGGAGGTGCTGAAAGACACACAAGAGCAAGTCACTGGGAGGACAAAGGGCAGAGTGCATGCAGAAAACAGGAAGTGGGGCCTGAACCCTCCTCTGGTCCTTTTCACTCCAAAGATTGTATTCTTTCCCTATAACTTTTTTACTTCAAATCTGATCACGCTTAGGTGAGTGGCAATGATTTCCACGCAAGGGATAGAGCTAACAACTTAAGTATGCTAGAAAGGAAGTGAAGGTAAAATAATCACCACCATTATGTATAATCTCAATCCCAAGCACGTGATTAGAGGTAGCGTGGTACAGAAAAGGGTTTCTCAAACCCACGAGATTTAAAAACCCTTTCAAAAGGAAAAATGCCATGACCCTAAGGAGTACCTTCATATTCATAAAAATTAAAACACAAAATTAAACATTCTCACAGAACATTTGGATTCTGAAGAACATGTTCACAGACTACAGCCTGAAAAACACTGGAAAGAATATTACTCTTTTGGTTCTAGGCTGTCATTAATTAGCTGTGTGGTTCCTGGAAAATGGTTTGACATCTCAGAGTCCATGTCCTGGCCTTCTTTCTGCCTTTGTCGAGTAGAAATATTCATACTGCTACTTCGTAGGGTTATAACGAGGGCTACAGAAGATGCATGTGGACACTGGGAGCAGTACCTAGTGTTTGTTAAGAGCAAAATAAATGTCAGCTATGATCATTATTATTGTTCTTTTGCTGTGCCTCTAAAATTTTGTACCTTTTGAATCACTGTTTTCAGAGAAAACTAAAAGAATGGGTCAGAGACTCTTGAAAACCCCGGAGTAGAGAAAACAGAGCATCTTGGAGAGGACATTTCCTTGGCATTCTCCAAGCAAAGATAAAGAGTTGCAGCGGAGGCCTGGTTACACTCAGCACATTCTTTGTGAAACTTCCACAAATATATTGCTGATGATTTGAGCCTGGGTTTCTCTTTGGAAATAAAAGCTATTGAATTGAATAATCTCTAAGGGAGGATCTGAATTCATGGCAAACCAGCCTTCACCCAAAAATATATCAAAAGATAAAAAGGGGACATCCTTGAGGAGACTCTTATGTACCAAGATCACATTGCTTCAACTTTCACAACAATTGCCATAATTTCTCTAACTGCCTTGGCTCTAGAAAATTAAAGACTATTCTGCTGCTATACTTGGATAGCACATCAGATCAAGGGCTGATTTATAGTAAAGTACTTCGGCTTATTAGGCCTCAGTTTTCTGTGGAATGGGCAGAATAGTAATTGACTTGTCACCAAGTGACATCCATTAAATGCTCTGTGGCTTTTGGCAGAAAGAAGCGATAACAAAGCTGGTTATTGAGCACATTGTGTGGTATCATCAAAAAGCAGCCTCTGGGGTAGTGAAGCAAGGGCAGTTTTCCTGTCAAAGAGCTCCCCTGACATTTGCACGTAGCTCATGGCCCATGTGTTACTTGGGCGCTTACCAATTATTCTTACTGCACTTTGCACACAGGAAGGAACATGTCAGAACATGGAGAAGCTGGACTGGAGCTGGAGCCTCATGCCTGCTTTTGATTTACCACATTTGGGAAAGTAATTACAGACCCCACATCTTTCTTTCTATTCTTTGTCAAATAATGTCACACATGCTGAGCCCCATGGCTTTTCTGCTTCCTGAAGATGATGCACGTTGCGCAGTTGATTCCCTGGGGCTCATTCTCCTGGACTGAGACACGTCTTAAATATGCAGTCCCCTCCAGTGATGGTGGGCAGAGAGGGCCTGTGATCAAGCAGAGTTCTCTCTACTCTGCAGAAGCACAGCTGTGGTCCCAAATGTCTAATCATGCCATCAGCTCTGAAAGACACCCCCTCAGCCTTCGAGTATCTCACCTGCTCCCTAGTCAGTCGGCACAGTAGCCCTTCTCCCTGTGCATGGTGCAGATGTTGAAGCATCAGGATAAAACTCACCATACTTTAACAGACTTTCCCCATAGATCATTGTGTCTTAGAGATATGATTTCATAAAAACAGAGGTGTTAGAACCATGGGAGAGCTCAAAAAATGGACATAGCATTCCACCTTAGTGAGGTGGCGTTGTCTCCATTTTATAGATGAAATAACTGAGACCCAAAGTCAGACAGTTGTTTTGTATTGAAAAAGGGACCAACAGCTTCAATTCTCTTGCTTACTAATGCAGAGATTTACTTCTTTTGGTTTGACTCAAGGTAAATCTGATTTTGTTTAATAACAAACCATGTTGCCAGGACTTTTGACACTATTTTTTATCTGATTTTTGCATATCTTCTCTGCACAGCTTGGCATTAGCTATTTCACTACTCAGCTCCTAGACTGTAGGTGGGAGCCAATCCTGCGCAGATGGCCTTGTACAGAGCCTACCGAGTGCCCCACAAGGAGCTGGTGCTAAGAGCTAATGAGAATGAGTGGGCCTTGGGGAACTGGTGGAAACCCAGAGAGACCATCCAAGATTCCGTGTGTCTATCCAGCTTGGAGGGTGCTCGGAGGCAAGGAAGGTCTTTCCCCAGTTTCCCAAGGTTTTTATCCAAGTCAAGAATGACACTAGTCAGCACAATGTAACACACAATAGTTACGAAGTACTGGAAAGGGAAAAGCCAGGCAAAGTCAATCACTGTTTGGGTTCTTCTTTACAAACTCACCTTGTGATTCCGCCCATGCTTATCCAGCAGGGAGATGATGGACTTGATGTGGCCCTCTGCTATCAGATTTAAGGCTTCTGGGCTTTCAATCAAGATGCAGTGCAAAACTTCCAAGATACCTACGTGAACGCCACAGAAATCATTTGGACATTAAATAGCCTACAGAATACCATAATTTAGAAACCTGGGAGTGAACAGATCACCCTGAGGGGACAGAATATAATCAGTTCTTTGAATCTATTAAATATTGCCAGCCAGAAGAAAGATGCATTCATCTCTGATAGACTTCAGAAGCTCCTGGGGGCCAACTGTCTGTAACTAAGAGGTGAGTTCGATTCAGCACTAACCCTATCTTCCTTTTCCTGGACAGAGACACAATCCTAGTATGTCAAAATACAGAGAAGCATCTGTAAAATGAAATTTTTAATTTGATCAAACCAAACAATACTTCATTTAGATATAAAAGGAGATGCCAAGTTTACTATAAATTCTAAAGGTCGTTTAAGTAACTTCGAAAATATTCTGCGTTTCTCCCAAATAAGAATTTTTCCAGAAACTACCCCAGAAATTATTTTTACTTTAGGTGCACTAGTACATCAAACAAACTATAAGATCACAAAATAAAGTATATTTGGCTTTGTCCCCTTTTTCTTGGCACACTGGATAGTTTTCTATGTTAAGCACAAGGGTAACATCATGATGAAAATTCAAAGGAAGTAGTTAGCCAATAGCTTCATTGGTTTTATTAAGAAAATTTCTTTTGATTCTGTTATCAAGGTTTTCATAAACTATCCTGAAATGTAATCTAGTCCATGAGAGGAGGAACTGAAGAAAAGAGAGGCTTAGGAAGACAGGTGCATAGGTGGATGGTCCTTGGGGGACCCGCCCTTGGCCAGTCTGTTAAAGCACCTGTCACCTCTAGACTATGAGAAAAGCATCAAACCCCTTCAGCTTCCCTGAGAGGGGCCTACACCTGCCGTGTTCACTCATCTCGGAGGAAGCAAACTGCTGAGCTTCACGGTGTGGTCACTTATCAACGATGACCATACTCTTGGCTTAAATACTCTGTGAGTCATCACGAAGGGCTGTAGATGTGAAGGGTGATTCTGGGAGGGTGAGTGAGGATAATCATTTCCCCTCTTATTCCACAGTCATCCTTCAATCCTGCTTTTAACCAAAATAGGACAACATGGAGAGAGGCTTCAGAAAACCAGAGAGTAGGAGTACAGTGGGAGTTAGAAGGAGACCAGGATCACTGGGTGGGGGTGATTAAGGGACCCAGGGAGTGAAGACGAAGGCACAAAGTAAAAAATTAAACAAAAAAGGAGGAATTGTTGAAGTCTGAGCTAGAGTTACTAAATAAAGTTGTATGGGTGCCAGGAAGCCTAAGGACTTTCATTCATTTGTTCCTTTTTTTTTCTCTTTTCTTTTTCTTTTTTTTTCTTTTTTTAATTATGAGATTTGCTTGCAATCCAGTGGAAAAGATTCAACTTTGTTTTCTTTTTTTTCTTACAGAAAGGAAAAAAAAAGTCAATTTTCTCTACTAATAGTTTCCTGTCAATTCTTACCTGAGGAAGATTCTAGTCTGTCCAATTTACTGATTAGCCAATCAAGGTTATTGGAGAATTGAGCGCAGTTGTTTCTGTTTCCGCGAATGAGAGCAGCTGCAAACAAGGAAACATTTGATCACGTAGGGTCAAGGGCATAATGATGGGCGCAAGAACTTGGAAAGCTATTGAGCACTTCACCTGTTTAGCAATTAAAAGGAACTGAGTGGCTATCTTATCCTGCCTACCCCTTCGATACAATTCTGTTTCTATGTTTAGAAGAGTAAAAATCTAGTTCACTCACTCACTCAACAAGTATTTACAAAGAGTCTGCTATGTACCAGGCCCCTGTGCAGTTGCTGGGACAAGAGCAATGGGGCAGAAGGAGGTGGTTCCCTGCCTTTATCAAGTAGGGGATGGAGGCAATGAATACATAACTTAATACCATTACTTCAAATGGTGACACACAAGAATTTAATATCTGCTTGGTTACTGACTTAAGAACTCAACTTCTTGCAATGTTTTCTTAAATCTAGCTAGAGATTTGTTATTCTTCGGGACTAAAGGGAGGTGTCCCAGTGAACATTGCTGGAAAGGTCGGTTACACTAACAGATAAACAATAACAGCACGTAACTAGAAAATATCTAAAATGTATCACTCTGTGACAGTGATTCTCAAAGTGCAGTCCCCAGGTCAGGGACTCCAGCATTGCCTGAAAACTTGTTATATATGCAAAATTTCAGGCTTTATTCCAGATCTACCAAATTAGAGACTCTGGGTTGGGGCCAGCATGTGTGTTTTAACCAGCCCTTCAGCTGACTCTGATGCCTGTTCATACCCGAAAACCACCGTCAGATGATATTACAAAGCGAGGCAAAGAATAGGCTGTCGTGAGAGTTTTACCAATCCAGACCAAGGAACCCTCCTTCCAGTAGATGCAAATCTGGAACGAGTCCATGTAACTGATTCACCCCCAAGTAGCCTGTCCTTCACATAGCTGGTTTTCAGGGATTGGGATTTTTTAACCGAGGCTGATACATGGTAGGTTTAGGACAAGGAAAGGCCTTGCCCAGGGCCCCTGCTTTCCATCCCCAGAGTCGGTGGAGGGCAGAATTCTGTCTGATCTCCTAGTCTGCTTTTCAGGTCAGCTGCAGCAAGGGGGTTACGCAAGAGTCCTGGAGTCAGACTGCTGGGAGTTAACCCACAGGTCCATCCCTTACTGGATGTGTAACCTTAGGTTATGAGCTTCTCTGTGCCTCAGTTTCTTCATCAGTAAAATGGGGATAAAAGAGTAACTGTGCCTCAAAGTGTTTCTTGCAGGATCAAAAAAGATATTCCACTGCTTGGCACACAGAGCTCAATAACTGTTAGCTATTATTGCTGTATTAATAACTACTAGGTTTCAGCTGTGTCACCACAATATGCTAGAGTTGAAGAGACTTTACAGGGTTACACAGCTTGGTGGCAATCCCACTAGCCTGACCCCCTCACGTGGAGAACAGGTCCAGACTGACTTATCCGGGCCCCCCTCTGGCCTGGTGAACTTTCTACAGACTTCCTCTCAGTGGAACATACACTTTGGAGGAAAGCCCTAAAGTGCTGCCTTGTCGTGGTGTCTGTGCATCTCCTGGTAGCCACCTTCTTGCACAGGCTGCTACTGTCTGCTTGCTGTCTCCCTCCCCCCGGCTGGCAGCCCAGGCCTGTGGGATGGACCTGTTACAGCAGGCATCAGAATATTATCCCAAGCTCAGCATTGTGAGAAGAAAGACTGGATTCTGGAACATGTTTACTTCCTGCTCTTTTGTTTCCACCAAAATAAAATAAACAATGGGCCAAATTAGCAGAAATCATAACTGACTGACAAGTGGAAGGGCACAGAATTTAAGAGAATAACAATCCTCAAAGTGCAGGTGATATCTTTGCAGAAGTTTAAAACTAGCAGACACCAAACGCGTGTTCTAATCTCACTTCCTCATTTAAAGATAAGGAATTAAGATTCAGGGAGTGTGACTATCAAGGGTTTCACAGGTAGTTTTGCAAAACTGATCCCCATCTGCTTCTACTTGCTGCTGACTTCTTGCTCTGAGTTTGGGAAGGACAATAAACTACTAGTTAACAGAATGAACAGCTGAGTTAAAAATCAAATGGTTAACAAAAGCCTCCAAAGGAAGGAGGCTAGCTGACAGTCCGGGGTTCTCACGTGGCCATCCCTTGGGAATCTTCCCAGGGAGAGGGCGCTGTGTGCACTTACCCAGCAATTGGTAGAGGAGGTTCAGGATTTCCTTCCAGGCCATGCCACTCTCTTCCCTGGCAATCCCCGCAAAGTGTGCTACGCTGTTGTAGATATTTAAGCGATCGATGCAATTTAAGACAAGGGCCAACATTCCCTGAGAAGGAGAGTTGAGGAAAGAGTAAACATCCTGATTAAGAAAGCAGAATTCCTGTTACTATTACAAGGATGTGGAAACAATCCAAGTGCCAGTCAATCCATGAGTGGATTAATAAAATTTGATATATGTATAC
>CAUYSK010094085.1:0-24957 GCA_963575035.1 Avahi laniger | reverse complement strand
CAGGCCGGGCGCGGTGGCTCACGCCTGTAATCCTAGCTCTCTGGGAGGCCGAGGCGGGAGGATTGTTTGAGCTCAGGAGTTCGAGACCAGCCTGAGCAAGAGCGAGACCCCGTCTCTACTAAAATTAGAAAGAAATTAATTGGAGAACTAAAAATATATAGAAAAAATCATCCAGGCATTGTGGCGCATGCCTGTAGTCCCAGCTACTCAGGAGGCTGAGGCAGGAGGATTGCTTGAGCCCAGGAGTTGGAGGTTGCTGTGAGCTAGGATGACGCCATGGCACTCTAGCCTGGGCAACACAGTGACACTCTGTCTCAAAAAAAAAAAAAATGTTTGAGGTGATAGACCTCCCAATTACCTTGATTCAACTGTTACACATTCTATGCAGGTATCAAAATATCACATGTATCCCCCAAATATGTACAACCCTATTATGTATCAATAAACATTTTTAAAATAAAAAACAACAACAAAAAAAACTCATCAAACTGAAAAAAAAAAAAAATCCCCAAATATATTGCCAAAGGGGAGAAAAAGCAAAGTTGCAGAACAGAATATTTGGCATGATCTCATTTTAATTTGTACTCGCACAGAACAAAGCAATCCCAAACTGCTGAAAGCAATTTCTTTTCCCCCCTGAAAGAATGGACTCAAGGGGACTCCGTTTTCCTTCTGATGCATCTCTGTACCGTTGATTTTTTTTTTTTTACCACTTTGTAATCAGAAAACAAATGAGAAAATAAACAAAATAAAAATCTTTTTAAAAGAGCCAAAAAAATAGTTGTGCTGCAAAAACTGGGGCTACTTGGTATATTCTGTGCTCCCCACCTGCTTCCCTCTCCCAGCCCATCTTCTTCCCCCCTTGTCGACTGCATCAATGATTGCTCAGCCCAAAACGCAGATTTCAACAGAAACAGAGAAAAAAAGAGGCTTGGGGAAGTTGCACAGCAAGTGGCAGAGCTGAGATTTGAACCCAGACCTGTTAGATCCAAGTCATGGCCATCAGCGACTGAAGGGGGGTGCTCCCCCGGGGTGTTCCTGGTTGTTTGGCGATGACACATCCTTTTGCTACTTCTTACACTGTTGTTTTTAAAGTGCACTGGGGAAGTTCTTGAACGACCTGGGATGGTTGTTAAAATGCAGATTCCTGGACCCTCAGCTCCCCCAACCCAGAATCCCTGAGGCAGAATCCAAGAATCTGCATTTCAACGCGTTCCAGGGTGATTCTTTTGCACAATGCAATTGTGCATTCTTTGCACGATGCAAAGAATTACTGCCGTGGAAACTGTCAAGGTCTCCTCCTGATTTTGGCCTCACATTTTGCTTTGGGTGGTTTATATTTGCTTACGGCCATGCAAAATCACTCTTGCTGGAACAGTGCTGATGTGCACACAATGCACGCCGGTGCCGTCCGGGAATGCCCCGGATCACACCTCTGACCACCACCCCATCCCTGAAATCAGCATTCATTCCGAGCACCAAGGCTGTGTTCTCTCCACCTTCACCAATTAGCGTGAAACTTAATTTGTGCTAATCAGCCGGAGCAAGGGGAACACAAAATTAATTTAATGCATTAATTTTGAGTTTCACAGAACCCAAAGTCTGGAGCCCAAAGGACAATCGGTCCTTTCAAATTGGGGAAATGACAGATGCTTTTCACAGAGACAAGTAGCCCCTGATCTTCCCTTGTCCCCACAAATCCCTCTCCCTTCCCACACGTGGGGGGCCCGGAGTGGGCACCGTGCCCGGAGCTGTTAGGGGAATGCAAAATGAAAACCAACTTAATGAGGGGGAGAGCCAGGTTCACAAACCCAGAAGGGTCCCTGCAGATCAGTCAAGGACCAATTAAGTAGAAATTATCTTGAAAACCTCCCTGGATCTACCACTCGGCCAAATCAGCAGAAATATTCTTTCTACTCAGCAACAATGACTCCACGGGCCTGCTAGACAGAAGGGAACAGGAATGAATGAATTTGCTGTATGTTTTGTAGCGAGTCTAAGAGAAATAATATGTCCTGTGTACCGGCACCATTTGCAGCTTGGGAGAGCAGTGAGTAACTGGGATTTGATGGACATTAACTGCTGGGGCTGTCACCGTTGCTTGTTATTTATGGATCTGACAAGCACTCTGTGAGCACCTACTGTGTGCCAGGCCCTGCTCTGAAGGACCCCACTGTGCAGCTGGAGAGACAAACAAACCACAGGGGCACACATGGGCCTTGGCTTGACCCTGTTCTCAGCTCTTATATTCAAGGGCTCTTGGGTCCAAAAACCCTCTGACCCGCAGACAGCAGCAAACAGTGACCTGTCCCTCTTCTCCAGCGTTTCAATTAGCACAGGAAGGATCTGTTCATTTCAACCCCTTGCATGAGACACAGCTCACACTCTTGGAGAGCTGGGGATGGATCGTCGCTGAGCTACTCTGTACATGTTACCTTCTTTAAGCGCATCGCATACCTTATGAGGAGGGTATTTTTGTTATTCCCTTTTTACGGAGCAGGAAACTGAGGCGTGGGAAAGAGAATGATTTGCCAAGGCTCAGAGACGGTAAGTGGCAGAGGCAGGCCAGCCCAGGCGGCCCGCCCCCCCGGCTCTGAGCCACCCTGCTCTCTTCCATCTCACATCCACCATCTGACTCGGCGCCCCCACCCCCAGGCCCGGAGGTCGGCAAAGCAGGAGCCATTGTCCACCTGGAACAGGCCAAGAAGCCACAGCTCGGACGGGTGAGCTTAAAGGGCCGGCCAGGTACAGACGAGGCCAGACGAGATCTGGACCTCAAGCCCCTTGCTGGGCTTTGGCCAAAGGGGGCCTACGTGGATACCCGGGGGAAGGAAGCCCCCACTCCTGTCCCCATCGACCTGAGCGAGGAAAAGGGAAAATGAGTCAGTAAATGAAGGGCCGGCCCAACTGCAGCCCCAGCTGGCCTTGTGTGCTGTTTGTCAAGGAGATTGAGTTATGGATGGCTTCGGTCTCATGGCACTGCCCTCTGACTGCCTCAGGCAGCGGGGGAAATCCAGAACAAATCCCCGGCTTAGTGTCAGGCTCTGGGACTCCCCAGAGACACACGCTGGGCATCAGTTCAGACATCGCCCCGTGCCTTCTTCCCTTCCAGGGAGGAATCCCAGCTGGGCACGCCACCCGCTACTAAGTAATAGTAATAGACAGTAACCGTAATAATAATCACCACCACCGGCATAGGTTCACCCACAGAACCCTCGCAGTGCCTGGAGGTGGGAACTGATACTGTCTCCAGGTTGCAGAGGAGGAAACTGAGGCACCAAGGTGCAGACACTCGCCCAAGGACACCAGCCAGTGGTGGCTACGGAGCCCTCACTCTTAATCACTCACCAGACTGCCTCCTGGGGACTCAAAGAATACGTGTTGAATGAACTAATGTAAGAAAGAAATCTAAACACGTGTGAGCTCTACAGCCTCTGGCGTGTCGGCGGAAACGGGGCCACTCCGGTAAGAATGCCGGTGGAAGGGACGTGCCGCTGAGCGGGCCATGTGGGGGTGACACACCACCAACTGGCCTCGGGGTCCCTCCAGGGAGAATGGGCAGGTATACCCTTTCAGGAGCTTTAGAGGGGACTTCAAGGGCCACTAGGGTCCCCAAAATTCTTCACCCAAAAGAGGAAACAACCCCTTGGGGTCCTGGTACCCACACATCCCGTCTTGAAAATGTTCTTTGGTCCTGCCCTCCCTTCAGGATGGAGTCCAAACCTCTAACATGATCCTCGTGGGCCCAGCGATCTGGCCCAGCTCGGTGGCCTGACCCGTACCCCATAACCACTCTCCCCACACACAACACTCCAAACATCAGGACTGCACCTGCCAGAGAAGACCGCGTGCTCTGTCTCTGCTCTCGCAGTGCCCTCTCCCTGAAGTGTCCCCTGCCTTGTCACCTGGCCAGCTCCTGCTTGTCCTCTAAGACCCCTCCCCTAAGAACCCCTCCCAGAGGGGCGTTAGCTAACCCCACTGTGGTCATCTATGGATACGCCCACAGTGTGGCCACAGCATCTCTGTAGCTGTCCGCTGGAAGGAGACCGTCCCAAGCATGTCCCAGCAGTGAAGGCCCAAGGGACCCTGATGTCCTAAGTCAGACAGTAAACCAGGCTGCCCCTACTCTCCCGGGGAGCAGGGAGCTACCAGCCCAGTTCCCCTCAGAAGCACCACGACGCCGTGGCAGGACCATGAAGCTGGGAGTCAGGAGAGCTGGGATGTAGTCTGGGCTCAGCAGTCAGTTGGCCCCGTGACCCTGGAAAGTCACTTCCCTTCCCATCCTAGAGATGAGCCACGAGCCACATGCATGGTCGCTGTGACCAAACTCCCTCAGCACTTTGCAAATGGGCTTTCTGACCTAAATTCCAGTCCCCGCTGCACCCTGGATTCTCTCTGTAATTCCTTACGAAAAAAACAAAACCTCTCAGGCTAATGAGGTTAGAAATCCGGAGTGCATGGGCCTCAGTCTTTTGCCATAGACAAGGTCTTGAAGAAAACCCGGAATATATTCCAGAGAGGGAAGAAAACACCCCTACCCTGATCCCGCTCACATATTCCTTGTGCTCCCACATCTTTATAGGTACTTCAGACAAGAAGGCGTGTGCTGCTCATGAAAATAAAAAAACCCACTTTGCATCAAGGCAAATGTTGCACGCTTGAAGAATATTTACAGCCATCTCCTCATCTCTTCTGCTCCCTCGCAAACGAAGCACTTAAATCATTTTGCAATAATGTCTTTCCAATAAGCCTAGTCAGATGGAGTTTCCACTGATGAGACACAATATGTTTCAATGTTTCCATTCATCGTTTCTTCTCTACTGAGACAGCGGGGTGGGGTGCAGAGGTTGCGAACGGTGACAAGCGTGTCTTTATGACACGTGGCCCTGAAAGGGTGTCTGACGCCCAGCTGTTAACAGAAACTGCCTTCCAAGAAAGCAGACCCGCGCGGAAGGAGATGTCTTTCAGCTGTTGTCTGGTCTAATGTTTCTCAAAGTGTGGTCCCAGGATGAATGGTTTCGGCATCACCAGAGAACTTGTTAGAAAGACAGGCTCGGCAGGGCCACCCCAACCCTGCCGACTCAGAATCTCTAAGGCCGGAGTCTAGCAATCTGCAATCTGATAAGTCCTATGGGGGATTCTGATACATTTTCAGGTATAATAACCACTGCTCCAGAGAGTCATGACCCCCTGCGGCAGGGTCACCTTGGGGTTTGTTAAAGAACCAGTAGAAGAACCACCCCCCTGGTCCCCACCAAGACCTCCCTCCTGCTTCAAACCTTCAGGGAATGGATAGCAGAAGCTATAGAATCAACCACTCCCCAGGTGGCTACGATGTTTTTTAAAGTGTAAAAGCAGCAAATATAAAGCAGTAGTTAACTCTTTTTAGGGGGAGGGGAATTAAAGCCCTTTCTTCAAATAAAATCTCACATGGGCCCCCATATACTGCATTTCACCAAATGTGAGCTGACATTGATTCTAAGATGCACTGTTAGAGAATGTAAGGAAAGAAGGCGCTCACAATTGTTAAGTATAAGATGCTGTTGATGGTTAAGATGTGACCCAATTTCAAAGATGCAAAAAGGTGGAAAATGTGCATTTGAGAACCGACAAAATACAGAATGAAAACCAAAAACTGCAGATACTGCAACTGACGCAGGCTGGAGAGTTCCAGGGCCCTTTGGTTTCTTCCTTACTCTTTGGCAGCCCCAAAGAAACTCGAAGTTTCAGGAAACACAACATAAAATGGCTGCATCCAAAAAGGCAAACTACAGAGTAGAAGAAGATGTCTGCAATACAGGTATCTAACAATGGAACTTATAGCCACAATATATAAAGAGCTGTTGCACATCAATAAGAAAAACTATAGAAGAATGGGCAAAAGACTTGAAACACCACTTTGCCAAAGACGATAACAAAATGGCCAAAAACATGTGAAAAAGCACACAATGTAAGACAATTTGGTACTATCACACACCCCCAAAAATTGCCACATGGAAAAGACAGACACTACCAAGTGCTGGTGGGGATGTGAAGCACCTAGAACTCTCACCCATTGCCACAGGAGTGTAAATTAATACAAACAAATAGGTAGCAAACTGCCTATTAAAACTGAACATAGAAATAACTTTTATAAAACCCAGCAATTGCATTCCTAGGTATATTCCTAACTGATGTGTATAATGTGTGCACCAAAGGACATGTGCAAGAATGTTTCTAGCAGGTTTCTTCATAACAGTTCAACTTTTAAAATTAATAAATAAACTTGGAAACAACCAAATGTCCCTTGAGAGTAGAATGGGTAAGTAGTGGTCTATTCACACAGTGGAATACTAGACATCAGTGAAAGTGAATGATCCATAACAACGCAGATGAATGTCACAAACATAATGCCCAGTGAATGAAGCCAGACACAAGTGGGTCCACAGATTTGTGTGCATTTAGGTAAAGTTCAACAACAGGGAGAAAAATATCTACAGAGCTAGCAGTCGGTTTGGTGCTATCCCTTGGGTGCTAGTGACTAAGCAGGCAAGAGAGGGACTTTTGGGGGAACTGGGAATGTTCTGTGCCTCCTTCTGGGTGTCTGTTGCAATAGAACATTGGTGTGTTCACTTTGAAAATTCACTGAGCTACACGCTTACGACATGTGCACTTGTTTGTATGTCAGTCTTATTTAAAGTTTAAGAAAAAGGACGAGAAAGAGGAAGAAGAAGAAGAGGGAGGGGAAGGAGGAACAGGAACCAGAGCAGGAGGGGGAGGGATAGAGGAATTTGGGGAGGAGAAAGACATCATAACACTCAGTCGTCTAAATGGAGAAAGCACCGCTTTGACTCCTAGTTGAATTATTTCTTGTGGACTTGATATCATGCCCTTGGCTTGCAGTTCAGGATGATGCTACAAAAACATTCCTGCAGAACTCCTCTTTTATTTACTGTGTGAATATTGCTGAAGTCATATTTTGCCATATCCCTTAGGGCTCCTTTTACAAGGATCCATGGGATAAATTTCCCTAACACCTCAATACCCAGAAAAGTTACTCATCTCAAGAACAGGTGTTTTGTTTTGTTTTGTTTTAAATCCAGGCACAACATGTCTATGGAATATCTTGTTTCCCTCTTAGCTTTGGCTGCTAGGAAGCTCAGTATTAGATTTTTCAGCCCAACTTCAATGGTTCTATTCACCCATTCTGTGTCTATTCCATACCAGGGAGCTGTGGTTAGTTGATGAACAAGACACATCTCTGCCCTGAGGGGTCTCACAGTTCAGCTGGGACACAGACATGCAGAAAGTTGTTAGAAAGCAGTCAATCAATGCTCTAAGGGGAAACACAGGGCTAGGGGTGCCACAAAGTAGGGCCCTAACCCACCCTTCAAGTGTCAAAGAAGTCTTCTTGGAGGAAGGACCACTTAAGCTGAGTGAAAGGGATGGAGAGACATTAACCAGGTGCAGAGGGTGGAGGAAGGTGTTCCAGGCAGAGGGAACAGCACATGCAAAGTCTAGAGGGAGTCTGAAGCCAATGGTAGATTTCCATTTCCTAACTCTTTCTCCGGCTCTGCATACTCTTCAACTTTTATTTCACTTCGCTCTGATTTTCTTTGCTCTTCACTTTTATCTTAATTTTCTTCAAGGCCTCATGCATCTTTTTGTAATTATATGTGATATAAAGATGCAAAGAGCCGGGCAGAACACTCTGCAGGTGCGGACACTTGCTGGCTTGGTTCAGGTCGCAGAAGCCTGGGCTCCCTCCTCTCCTGCTACATGCGTCCCATGAGCTCTTGCTCAGGACGCTGAGAACGTTCCTCTCCTCCCTCCAAGTCTGTCCCCAACAGCCGAGGGGCGGCAAATCCCCCTGTCGGACCTGACAGCTGGTGATTAATGGCTGCCTCGAATGTCAGCTCGGTGGGAAGGGATTTCTGCAGGGAGGTCCCTGATGTTCCCAACCAACCCACAGCTCTTCAATTTATCACTTCTGCTCCACTCCTCGCTGCTTTCAGCAGGAGAGGTCAGGCAGCTTGCTCCCTGGAGACACGAGTGAGCCTGCCAGCCACTGTGCGTCATTTCAACTTAACAGTATTTCGCATAAGAGGGGACAGGCTCAGGGTGGAGTGTCTTGGCCTGGTCTGTCCTTACACTCTGTGCAGATGTGACCTTCCCTACGCGGAGCCCCAGCTTGCTCCTTCCCAGCGCCAACTCCACAACTGACATTGCACTGCGGCTGTAGGAGTGAGCGTGGGCGAAACAGATACGATTCCACGGGGAGGCTAAGAAAGGGTGGAAAAGAGATAGCTCCTTCCCAAACCCTATTCCACATCCTCCCATGAGCCGGCCAGCTCAACTCGGGCGGTCAGCATGGCAAGAAGAGTATGTTCTGTCGGCTTTCTCATAAATCCAATTACAGCTACCTTTCTCCTTAAACCAAACCGAGCGATATTATCAGTAATAGTAACAGCAGGTGCTTGCAGATGTGGAAAGCCTCAGTTTTGCTCTGGACTGACAAATATTACCCCGCGTTGCCTCGGAACCCTTGCATTCGCCATTTCTACTCTTTCTCCCAGATCGGCACATAGGCAGCTACATCGAATTATTCGGATCTGGAAACAAAATAGGCCCCACTCGATCTCCATCACTGTCACCTCCTTCTGCTTTGTATCCATAGCATGTCACAACCTGTAACTAGTTCGTTTGAGGTCTGTCTCCCTCTAAACCTCAGGAGGACAAGGACTTTGCCTCGTGTCCCTAGCTGTTTCCAAAGTGTCCAATCAAATGCCTACCACATGGGAGGTGTTCATACATACATATTTGTTGAAGAGGTGAATAAATGGGTTCCATCTGGTCTTCAACAGAACCCTGTGAGGTACCCAGGGCTTCGTGGGAAAACAGAGCTGGGGGTCAGGCACAGTGGCTCACACCTGTAATCTTAGCACTCTGGGAGGCCAAGGCAGGAAGATCGCTTGAGCTCAGGAGTTCGAGACCACCCTGAGCAAGAGCGAGACCCCCCATCTCTACTAAAAATAGAAAAATTAGCCAGGCATGATTGCACGTGCCTGTAGTCTGAGCTACTCGGGAGGCTGAGGCAGGAGGATGGCTTGAGCCCAGGGCTTGAGGTTGCTGTGAGTTAGGCTGAGGCCATGGCACTCTACCCTAGGAGATAAAGCAAGACTCTGTCTCAGAAAAAAAAAAAAAAGAAAGAAAAAGAAAGAAAGCAAGAAAGAGAAAGAAAGAAAGAAAGAAAAGGAAAGAAAACCAGCCGGGAATAGGATGAAGCAAGGAAAACACTCACTTAGCGTGCAAAATTTAAGGGGGTGCCAGAGTTCTCAGAAATCAAGATAAATAATATTTTTAATGTGATATTTTTTAAATGTCAATACGAAAAACCATGATGATTCAAATATCAAAATTTTAAACAAAGACCATGTCCCACTATGCAGAATAAGGCCTCATTTGCCTCCCCCTAATCTTGGCCCACGAATCCTGCATTTATTTAAAATTTTGATATTTTGCTCATCAGGGATTTTTGTGCGTTAATTTACAATTAAAGATATTGCATTAAAATATTATTTATCTCGCTGAGTGTTTTTGTGATCTTTTAAATTGTGTGCCCTAGACAAGCGCCTCCCTCACCTCTTCCTGGTCCCAGCCCTGAAAGTCTAAATGGAACAGCGGGTTTTCCTTGAACAGCAACTCCCTGGTCTATCCACAGCTCGCTGACCACATATCGCATTATAGCATATGACTCTGTCTAGGAGTTCATCTGTAATTTGCAATGGCCTTGTTGGGACAAAAGTGTCTGGTTCGTGTCGTGACACCAAGCCCACAAACTCAACATGCAACTAAGGACAGAAAACCTCAGCGATGCAGCCACACACTCACCCAGCATAACCTTCTCCAACCCTATGATCACCTCCACACCCCAGGTAACAACTACTCTGAATTTTTTGTTATTATTCTTATAAATACGTTTACGCCGTAACTATATATGTATACGGTCCTAATCAATGTATAGCAATGTTTTGGATGTTTGAAAATTAACATATAAGCTATCCTACTTTAAGTAGTCTTTTGTAACTTAATCGTTCTCCTTTGGCATTATGTTTGCAAGGGCAACCCATGTCGATATACACATTTCTAGTTTAAGGATCAGGAAACTTTTTCTGTAAAGATCTAGATACTAAATGTTTGGGTCTTTGCAGGCCATGTGGCAGGGCCGAGTAGAGTAGTTTCAGGTTGCAACTCAGCCCTGTCGTTGTAGCATGAAGGCAGCCATAGACGACACATAAATGGATGAGCATGGCTGTGTTCCGATAAAACTTTATTTACAAAAAGCCGGTGGTGAACAAAATTTGGCCTGCATGCCATAACTGCCTGCCTCTTCATTCATTCTCACCTTTGATAACTAAATTTTTAATATAACAAAATGTGTGCACCCGTTCTCCTATTAGTAAGTTCTCATTTGAGTGCTGACATTCAACGTAACAAACTCTGTTGCTATGAACATCTCCTTTTTTCACATCGACATGGCTAAGATAGTCCAGCCTCTATACCTAGAAGTGGAATTTCTGGCCACAGGTCAGAAAATGCCAAATTGTTCAAGAGTGATTAGATCAATTTATCCTCCCACCGGCAGTGAATAAGAATTCCCACTGCTACACAATCTTGCCAACACTTGGCTACATCTGACTTTTCAATTTTTCCAATCTGATGTGTGAAATGGTACCTATTGAGGTGTTAATTTGCATTTCCTGATTGCTAGTTGGGTTGAGCATCTTTTCGTGAGTTTGTTGCCCATTTGAATTCCTGAACATTTGTGGAGTTTTTTGTTTTTTATTTACTTCAATAGATTTAGGGGGTACAAATGACTTTTTGTTACGTGGATGAATCGTACCGCGGTGAAGTCAGGACTTTTACTGTACTCATCACCGGTACAGTGTACATTGTACCCAACAGGCAGTTTTTCATCTTTCACCTCCCTCCCAGCCTCCCTTCTTCTGAGTCTCCAGTGGCCACTATACCACTCTGCGTGACCATTCATACCTATCGCTTAGCTCTCACTTACGAATGAGAACATGTAATATTTTTTTTCTGTTCCTGAGATACTACTCACATATAGGACAATGGCCTCTAGTTCCATCCAAGTTGTTGCAAAACACATTTCATTCTCTTTCATGGTTCATTAGTATTCCATGGTGTGTGTGTGTGTGTGTGTGTGTGTGTATGTGTGTATACCACACTTTATTTATCCGCTCATCAGTTGATAGGCACTTAGGTTGATTTCATATATTTGCAACTGTGAATTGTGCTGCAATAAACATATGAGTGTAGGTGCCCTTTTTATAAAATGATTTCTTTTCCTTTGGCCTATATATATTTTTTTTCTTTTAGAATGTTTGCCTTCTTCTAATTGATTTGAGGACGCTCTTTACATATTCTGGATACTCTCTGTCAGTTTGCAAATTTCAACTCCAAGTATGTAGTGCATCTTCAATTTTATGCTTTGACAAATAGTTTATTATATTAATATAGTGAAACTTATCCTTTTCCCTATGATTTGTGCTTTGTAACTTATTTAAGAAATTTTCCCTTTGGAGCCAGAGGACGTGGGTTCGAATCTCAGTTCTACACTTGCTAGTTGTGTGGCCTTAGGAAGATACCTGATATCCCAGTTTCCTCCTTTGTAGAATGGATACAATAATAGCACGTACTGTTTATAAAGCAATTAGCACCGTGCCAAACATATCATCATTCTCTCTCTTTGACAGACCTCACATACACAGAGACCCCACACGGAGACCCAAAAGGAAGGATGGGATACCTTGCTCTCTAGCAGGTCTGCGTTCTGCCGGAGTTCATTCCGTGACTTCTCTGATTTTTCTAGCTTCTGTCTCAGCGTCATCAGCTCCTCCTGCAAAAACAAACACTGTAACAGAAGCCATTCTGGACCAGCAGTGTACAGCCCGCTTGTGTTAAGAGTGAGCAAAGTGTACTAAGTTTCAGTTAGAGAAAATAAATGTTTGTGCTCTATTGCACGGAATGGTGACTATAATAATAAATTGTACATTATTATAAATAATAATGCATTGCATCTTTCAAAATTGTTAAAAGAGCAGATTTTAAATGTTTTCACTATACACAAAAAAATAAGTCCGTGTGTGAACATAAATGCACATATAGGAATAACATCTATTGGATGTTGGGCGGGGGGGGGGAGGAGGGAGAGGGCACGGGTATATACATGCACGAAGAGTGCAATGCGCACCACCCGAAGGATGGACATATTTGAAACTCGGACTTGAGGGGGGGGGCAAGGGCAACATACGCAACCTAAATATCTGTACCCCCATAATGTGCTGAAATAAAAAAACAAACAAACAAACAAAAAAATAAGTCCCTGTGTGGAAAAAGTGACAGATTTGTCAATTAGGCTGGTTTAATCATTCCACGTGGTAAACATATATCAGAACATCACATTGTACTACATAAATATATACCATTACTATTTGTCAAATTAAAAATAAAATTTGAAACAGAGTGGTTGGGAAATGGATTCAGCCAGCATACTTATGTTGGGACCCAGATGCTAAGTTCCTACAAAGCTTTATCTTTCATTGTTTCTGAATATCAGCGTCTCTGCTCACACGAGTCTGGTCCAGCCCAGCGCAGTCTGGGAGGGGCTGAGCGCCAGTCACCAGAAGGGCACCATCGCTCCATCTGAGACTGGGCCCGCCTGCGTGAGGACACTGTGCTCAGCACTTCGTCTTCCCAAGGGTCGCTTTTCTGCCAGTGGCTCCATATATTTGGGATATCTCAGAGGAATATCTGGAAGGGGGCATCAGAGGATGCTGGGCCGCGCATTCCTAGATCAGAAATTTTCAGGGGTGGAGGCACTGGGTCCCAGATGCGAGCCCCAAGAAGGGGGTGGTAGGAGGGAGCAGCCACCGGGGCCCTTCCTGCTGCGTGGACTGACCTCCTTGGCTCGGAGCTGCTCACTCCCGATGGCGGCACTCAGCAGGGGCCGGAGGGAACCAAGGAGCTGCCACCACGGCCAGTCCTTGACCGCCAGGAACACGGCCACATTCTTCTGGATGCACTGAGCAGCCAGTCGGCGAATCTGCAGTGGAAAGAGAACGGTCGCTGGAGGGGGTCCTTCCCAACTCTAGAGAGGAGGAAGGAAGGGCAGGAGGGGGAGTAGCAGGGAGGCTGGAGGAAGTGGGTGCATATCCTGGCGGAAGGGACTGGATAACTTTAAAGAAAAAAGCTTCCTTTCATGGCGCCCTTTTGATATGTTGGGCTCTCTGCATCAGGCCATAACTTATTATTGCATGATCAAATAATAATAGTAATAACAACAATGATGATAACAGGAGAAGATACTGTGCAATAGGGTAGCATCTTACATGGGGATTTAGGTTTAAAAGTCACCATGCTCGGCAAAAATTATCCTTGAAAAATCCCCAAAATTGCCCACAAGGAACAATGTCCAAGATTATGTTGTTAGCTTGTACTGAGGGACAGATTTTTCTAAGTGTATTTAAACACTAATTCCATGCTTCTCAAACTTGAGTGCGCACCAGAGTCCCCTGGAGGGCTTGTTAAAACACAGATTGCTGGACTGCACCCCCGGGGGTTCTGATTCAGCCAGTCTGGGACAGGGCCCTGAGAATGTGCATTTCTAATCAATCCCAGGGATGCTGGTGCTGCTGCTCTGGGGTCTGCACTTGGAGAAGCACTGACCTATTCCTTCCTATCACAGGTGGGGCCCAGGCCCACACTGACCGAGAGAGATGCTTTTCTGGCATCCCCGTAACCACAGCCAAGCCTGTGCAGCTGGCATGCTGCGTCCTGAATGCCAGGCCCTGCCCTGAGCATCTTGCAAACCTCGACTCAGTCCTCACCATAGTCCTAGGA
Source organism: Avahi laniger (assembly GCA_963575035.1). NCBI lineage: Eukaryota > Metazoa > Chordata > Mammalia > Primates > Indriidae > Avahi > Avahi laniger. The sequence goes on along the minus strand of CAUYSK010094085.1, from coordinate 11,055 downwards.
GGCTAAGTGTTATTACCACGTCTCCATTTTACAGATGTGGAAACTGAGGCGCAGAGAGGTAAAGTCACATATCCAGTGTCATCTAGCTTCTTGGTGGCAGAGCAGGTTTGAACCCTTGCAGCCAAGCTGTAGAGCCCAGACTCTTAACCTCTATTCCAAATCATCCCAAGACATAAGCTAGTTGAGTGCAGAAGGCCAGTGGGGTTTCCCACAGTAGTTTAATTATTTATATTCTCACCTTTTTCTGTTTTTGCCAAGTGCATGTACTTGAGTTCACAAATTCACATAAACTAGAGGCACATGTAATGAGACTCCACTCTAATAGTAGTAGTAATTAAGAATAACAATACTAAAGTATAACATCTAGGATTTATTGAGCAGCTACTATGTGCCATGCACTGTATTAAGTGCATATTATCTCATATCACCTTCACTCAGCTACTAAGAGGGAGAGGTGGGATTCAAACACATACATTATTTTTCCCCAGAGCCATGAGTCCATTGTTCGGGCTACAGAGAGAAAATTCAGTCTCCAGAGATCTCTGAAGATGATGACCCAGCATGGCTCAGGACCATGTGATCGACTTGGTCTTTGGTCCCTGGGACCTCAGTGGCCAGGACCTGTGCATGTCCTGTCTGCTGACCCATGAAAGTGAATTCCTCCAGAAATGGGACAGGTTGAAACCATGAATCGGCCCAGGAGGGCTTGGACGACCTCATGGATACCTAGTGCAAGAAAAACATCCTCAATAATTTGGTGTCCATGTCCCATCAACGATCATAACATCTTGCAAAGCGTCACTTAGGAGTCTCACTACTCAGGTTAGGTCCTCGGACTGGCAGCACTGGCATCCTCATGGGAGGCGTGCAGACCCCTCGCTCACTCCGGACCCACTGGGTCAGGATCTGCATGCTCACAGTGCGCGGTACCTTCAGCTTCTTGAATTCCTGGCGAGACAGAAAGCCCTTGCAAGCCGCCTGGAAGAAGACGATGCTCTGAGACACCAGCTTCTCTCGCTGCTTCTCAAGCTTGGAGACCACACCTGCCTTGAGGAAAACCTGGGAGGAAGGAAGGTCGCAGGTGACTCCTTTGCCGAAACAGGGTGTCCGGAAAGGGAGGCGCTTGCAACTCAGACCCCGGTTCTCTTGCATCCGCCCCCAATATTTGCTGGCGGCTGCCCCTGAACGAGGGTCTAAATGATCAATGCGTTTTGTCTCCTGAGGGCTCCCTTTCCCCTCCCCCAGCCCCCGGAGACTCAGCGTGGTCCACGCACCCGCAGCCTCGGTGCTGCCTGGGAGCCTGGTAGAAGCGCGGAATCTCAGACCTCCCTCTGGACCTGCTGAATCAGAAGCCACATTTTTTTTTTTTTTTTTTGAGACAGAGTCTGGCTCTGTTGCCCTGGCTAGAGTGAGTGCCATGGCGTCAGCCTAGCTCACAGAAACCTCAAACTCCTGGGCTCAAGCGATCCTCCTGCCTCAGCCTCCTGAGTAGCTGGGACTACAGGTGCGCACCACAACACCCAGCTAATTTTTTAATTTTTAATAGAGATGGGGTCTTGCTCTTGCTTAGGCTGGGCTCAAACTCCTGAGCTCAAGCAATCCTCCTGCCTCAGCCTCCCAGAGAGCTAGGATTACAGGCGTGAGCCACCACGCCCGGCCCAGAAGCCACATTTTAACATGATACCCAGGGGATTCGTGTGCACATCGGTTTGAGAACCACAGCTGGGACGGACGTGCCTACACGTTCCTGTGCACCGGAGTCACCCAGGAAGTATAGTAAATGCAGACTCCCAGGCCTCACCCCAGGAAAGGTTGGATCGTGGGTTTGGGGGCGAGGCCTGAGGATCTGCATTTTCTGATAGACGCCACCACTGATCCGAGAGAAGCGGCGGCCTAGAGATGCCTCGGTCCAGCCTTGCAAGGCAGGGCAGAGACCGTGGGGGAAGCGAGGGCGGCCGCCTTGGTCCGGGGAGGACGGGGCTGGGCTGGTGCCACCCATGGCGGCGCTCAGGCATCTAGCGGAAAACATCCCTCGGCACACGATTTCTGGCCGCAGCCCATCAATAACGGATGACGCCCTCTGCAGCACTCTGATCGATGCCCCCGCGGCTCCCCACGGAGCTGCCTTCTCCTGGACTGCGGGGAACGGGAGCGAGGAAGCCAGGACCCCAGGACCGACTGTCAGCAAAAGATGAAAGCAGAGAGTCCTGCAGGTCTGAGTTAAAGGATTTTCTGAAAGAACCTGAAGTTTTGGGACCAGGCCTGCTCCGGCCGAGGTGGGGTAGCTACAGTTTGGTGTGGCATTTCCTCACCTTCCCAGAGGCAAAGGAAACATCCCCTCGTGGTGGGATTCGAGTCCCTGCCAGGAAAGCAGTCGTGCCTCTAACGCCCTTACGCTACTTATTTCTAAAAACATCGCTGTGCGTTTCTTTTTCACAGGTGGCTTCTAACCCCAAAGGTGTCCATTTCTCTGGGACACCGAAGAGATCCATCTTAAACGGTGGCGTTATTGATTAATGTCTAACATTTACGGAGCGCTTGCTGTGTTCTGCAACCGGTCTAAACCGCCCCTCGATATGCAGATAAGGTGATTTACATGCGTGTCCTATGTGGTAGTGTTGATCCTCTTATTTCAGGGAGGGATAAGCTAAGTCTAAAAAAGGCATTTGCCCACGATCCTCCGCTAGCAAGTGGCAATACCAGGATTTCTTTTTCCCTATCTGACTCCAGCCAAGACTACAATTATCACTGAATGTAATTAACATTTGTGTGGCATCTACATTTTTCAAAGCCCTTTCTCCTACGTCCCATTTTAATATTCAAAGCAGCGCCATGAGGAATCATTGGCTCAGGTAGGTTACGTAATCGATTCAAGTTCACACAGCCGGTTAGCAACAAAGCTAAGACTTGAACCCAGAACGCGGGTTCGTCTCCTGCACCCGTTCTCAACGTCGACAGGAGGCTTCCTTTTCTAATTCGTTATAACGCAAACACCAGAAGTTGGAGGCTCAATTGCAATCCAATACCAGGTGGAACAAAGTCTCTCAATCGATTCTCCGTTGCCCTAAACCTATTTTCGGTAATGGAGACTATTCCACCTATCAATCGGGCACTAAACCTCTTCTCGATGGGAAAATAAAAATTAGCACCACCAATCAGTGCTGACTCTGCTTTGCAACACTCCCCGGCTTTGCAGAACATTTCCTCTCTGCCAGGGCCGGCCACCGAGACAATTAGTCTCATCGAAATAAAGACACGATTGACTCATTACCTATCAGATTGCCTCAATAATGACTGTATTAATTTCACAAGCTAGTGAGTCTCAAAGGCTGCCATAAAAAAAAAATCAATGACCAAAGTGATGACAGGGCCAGTTCGTATATCACAATAGGCGGCGGACGCTGCCAAAACCGCCATTGATTAAGTATGAAGCCTTCATTAAAAAGATAATTGGAAACCACCATGCACAGGGTCGGAGTAAGTCATCGCCTCTGCAGAACCTTATCTTGATTTCTTTTTTTTTTGCCTTTTAAGAGCATATTGCCGACCAGAAGGCCCACTGCATGTGGAATCACACCTTTTTCATAAATGCCATAGCCCTCAGCACAAGCCCTGATAAGGCGCCAGGGGCTGAAAAATCACAAAGAAAAATCTAAATTATTCGCTTTTCACGGATCCAGCTGCTTATCGGACACAAGCAGAGTGTAACATCGCCAAACCCCCGCCTCCAAGGAATCCATAGGGGCCACTACTATGTGTGCTGTTTTTCCTCTAAAAATTCTGGAGGCCGAGGTTTTTAAAAATCTGATATGGCGATAGCTCCCGTATCTGGTAAGGCCGAGGAATTAGCTCCTCCTTTCCTAGTAATTTCCCAGATTAGAGAAGTTTAATTCTTTACACATTAAAATGTTATCCTATTTGATAAGCTTCTTGCCACAGTGTCAAATGTATTCAGCAAGTAGTGACAGCCAGCCCCTGTCAGATGACAATTTACTGATTGCTAAAGTCATCTTGGGAGGGAGAAAGTGGTGACTCCATTTTACAGATGGAGTAACTGAGGCCAAATCCTTCGATGCATAAGGTGTTGTATCTGCCCTTAAATTATCTCAATCTATTCCCAGCCTGGTTTCTGAAGGGATACATTGATCTTGATTTGCTCTTAACAGTTTCTTAGTGAACACCAAGCGTTATTCCATCATGTTTTATTCCTGAGATGTTTAGGCTTACAGACCTCTCGCTCCTGCCACAGCAAAACTATAACAACCTTCTCCTGTTTTCTCCCTTGCTCTGCCATAGCTGCTAGGATCTAAAGGACTTTTGCATTCATGAAACGACTGAGTAATTATCGAGACCAGTGGTTCTCAGACTTGAGTGTACACTGGAATCACCCAGAGGGCATGTGACCACACAGACCCCTGGGCTCCACCCAGAGTTTCTAATTCATTAGTCTTGGGTGAGCCTAAGAATTTGTGTTTCTAGCAAGCTCTCCGGTGACACCGATGCTGCTGGTCCAGGGACCATACTTTGAGAACTGCTGTTCTAGACGGATGAACTGCCTACAGCCAAAGAACAACCCCCCTGACTTAGGACCATCAAGACCTGTGTGTGAAGAACGTGTTATACAGAGTCATGTGCCACATAAGAACATTTCGGTCAACGACAGACCATAGACACGACAGTAGTCCCATAGGATTATAATGTCATATCTTTACTATTCCTTTTCTATATTTGTTTCGATACACAAATACTTACCACTGTGTTACAGATGCCTACAGTGTTCAGTACAGTAATGCGCTGTACAGGTTTGCAGCCTAGCAATAGGCAAGACCCTATAGCCCAGGTGCGTGGTGGGCCATCCCACCTAGGTTTGGGTAAGTGCACTCTACGATGTTCATGCAACGAAACTGCCTAATGATAACTTCTCAGAACATATCCCCATCATTAAGTGACCCATGACTGCATTGCCATTAATGAACAATATACCCACGGCACATAGAAAAGCCCCTGGGGTTTGGACACATATGGGTTTGCATGGAGTCTGTACCCTCAGTTATCTGTAAGATCTGAAAAGAGGCTTATTTTCCAGAGGCACGGCTTCCTCATCCGTAAATCAGGATCATACTTATCATCTCAGAAGACTGTCGGGAACAAAGAAGAAAATGTGCGGTTGCCGAGCATAATACCTGGCTCGTGGCGGGAGCCCAGGGACTCACAGGTTTATTCTCTCTATTGAAAAAGCCAGCAAAGGCCCAGGTGCTGCAACTCCTACCTAGCAGGAGAGGTGGGGTTGAGACCACGGTAGACTAGCAACACCTCATCAGCACCGAGAGGCCAGTGGGGAGGTACTAGTGTGGGTGAGCTGAGGGGTGCGGCCAGCGTAAACGGCTGTGAGCTCTCCGGGGAAAGGGCGGCTTTCGGGGACGCGTGATGGCGCAGGCTCCACGAAGTACAAATTGCCAAGAATGCCACCATGGTGGGCTTCTGGGGAGCAGGACCCCTCCCAGCACCTCCCACAGCACCTGGAGGTGCAGGCAATTGGCGAAGGTTTATCGGATGGCGTTAATCAACCAGGAGATAACTAGGTCGGCGGATGGACAGAGCAACTTTTCCTTTGGTCTGTTCCCTCTCCAATTTGGATCTCTAAACTGTGTCCCTTTTCCCCTGCCCACCACTTGATCCTTGAGTTTAAAATCTCTGTGCTCCACTTCCCAAACTAGAACCCAGGGACACTGGCTCCAGGAGATGGTAACGAGCATTCCACAGAGACAAAAGGCTGGGGGTTCCATGGTCAAATAGTTTGAGAAGCTCTAGGTATCATGTTTCCCTTCTTTAAAACGTGCAGCCTATACAAGCTTATTGGGGAAGTATGAAGATTCCTCTCTAAACATTTAAGCATTATTGGGAAGAGTTTTTGGCTCAACAGCAGTTTGGGAAAAGCTATTTTTCTCTGCTTGAGTAATCATGTGCCTACTCAAGGCCCTTCTTTCTTTTCACTTCCTGCTGCCAGTTGGCTAGGACTGTAGCAGTATCACAGCTGGCTGCAAAGTAGGAGTTAAAAGGCTCTGAGTGAGGTTGAGTGTTTCTTCCCAGGTTGTATGGCAGCTCCTTTTGAGGCTCAGAAGTTCCTATTAAAGACCAGCGTGTTCATTCTCCCAAAGCCCCGAGGTCCCTGGGAATGTAACCTCTAACCAATGATATTTCTCAATGTTATTTCCATCCATATGATGACAGTTTGTCTTCATGACCTTGTAAGACAGGCAGGGCAGAAAAAGTTAGCTTTGTTTTTAGTTTGGAAAGAGGAGACCACAGGGATAATGGACAATTGAGGCAGGACAAGAATTAGGTCACATCTGGGTGCGTGATGTGATGGGCAGAATGCAGTAAGAAAGAAACTCCACTCACTTGGCTGTGCCCCACGGCTACCGCCTTCCTCTCCAGGTCCAGGGTCTGCAGCAGCTCCTTCACGGCCTGTGGGGGGCAGGGAAGAAGTCAGGAGGAGAAGGTGCACAGCGGGTAGGCGACGCCTAGAGGGCAAGGTCAGGCTAGCTGAACGGCTGATGCACCAGGAGCAAGGATGACCCCACATGTCTGTGAGCTTTGGCAAGTGCAAAAGGGGAGCATGTACTGAGCACCTACTGTGCACCATCCATCCCGCTGGGACCATCACAGACGCCAAGTTGTTTCATCCTTTCAGCAGCCTTAGGTGGGTCGTCATGCTACTATGCCCATTTTACAGAGCAGAAAACTGAAGGTACAAAATATTATAATATAAAATCAAGGATGCAGCTTCTACGGAAAAGAGTACGGCAGTTCCTCAACAAATTACAGACAGAAGTACTATGTGATCCAGCAATTCCACTTCTTGGATTTTGTATAAATCCAAAAGAATTGAAAACAGGGTCCTGAAGGGTAATTTATACATTTGTGTTCACAGCAGCCTCATTCACAGTAGACAAAAGGCGAAAACAACCCAGGGATGGATGGATAAACCGTATGTAGTATGCCCACACAGTGTAATATGGAAAGGAAGGAAATTCTGACCCAAGCTACAACTTGTACGGACCTTGATGGCATTATGCTAAGTGAAATAAGCCAATCACAAAAGGACAGACACTGTAAGTTTCCACTTCTGTTAGGTACCTAGAGTAGCCAAATTCAGAGACAGGAAGTAGAATGGTGATGGCTGGCGGTTGAGGGTGGGGGAAACAGAGAGTTGTCTAATGGGTACAGTTTCGGTTTTGCAAGATAGAAAGAGTTACGGAGACGGATGGTGGTGATGGTTACATCACACTGGGAAAGTACTTAATGCACTTTCACATTAATGCACTTAATGCACTTAATGTACTTAGTGCACTAAGGTGAACTGCACACCTTACAATGGTTAAGACGGTAACTTTTACATTATGTATATTTTACTGCACACACACACACACACACACACCCCAAAAACAAAACCCTCGGTGAAGGTATTTTTCCAAGATGACAAGGTTACACACAGGGCAAGAGGCAGATTCCGATCAAGGTCTGGCTACATCTTTGTCTTGAACTGCTCCAATGGCCTAGAATGGCTCCAGAGGACTAAGAAATCCACGTGCGATGTCACTAAGTCAGCCTGCGACAGCCTCCCCAGCACTCTGTGCCTCACTCCTCATACCAGCCAGAGCCTGCCTCGCTCTCATGCATGCGTGCTGAATAAATGACGTGGGCATTCACCTTGTCTGCCTGACCTAGAGCCTGTGTTCAGCTCTTACTCTCTTATTTCCTCCACTGCACCATAGTACCGTTCTGTGCATACACTAGGAGCTCAACAAATACGGTGACTGAATGGAGGAACATCTAAACAAGGGAGACCCAACGGGAGGGAAAAGCAGCCCCATGCGGGAGAAATAATTACGCTCAAGGAGATTTCTAGATGCAGCATAGACCACGTCACTAGACATTGAATGGAATCTTTCCCTTGCAAATTGTCACGCAGGCGTTGAAACAACCCTGCCGGGGATTTGCGCCCTCAGACAAATACGGGTCATGTCTGGTTCCCCTGTGACTGCCAACTTCCCCCCCACTCCGCCCTCACGGCACCCCTCATTGCTCTTCCATTCGCTGAAAATAAGAAAGTCTATTTTCAGAATTAACTGTCAGAAAAGTAATTGCAATGCTCGAGAAGCAAAAGGTATTATGAGACAGGAATAATTTAGAGGGTGAGTTTCAATTCCGTAGGTCGATGGCATCACAGGGAACTTCCTAAGACGCCAAAAAAAAAAAAATTGCTTATTAAAAGTCTAGTCCCAAACTGCAATCAGGAAAGAAGCTTCATCTTCTGACCTCCTGGAAGAACGTTCCATGATACCCTTCCAAAATTTCAGCGGTTTCGCTTATTACGTTTTAGCCACAAATGTTCCAAGGGAGCATTAGGTGAAGGAAATGCATAAAACCAATATATCCAAAATACAACATCTTTTCTCTCTGCACAAGAAGAAAACAATAAAAACTGGCTGAAAAAGAGACGTATAGATAAACAAATGAAACATATGGCCAACGATATTTTTCTAAATCTATTTCAGAGATAAAAACTAGGGTAGATCTTACGGGGGAAATATCAGGATCTGGAGTTAGAGTCAGCTGGGTTCAGATCTGGGTTTTATCACTCGTGAACTGTGTGACATTGGGTAAGTGTTTTACTCTGAATCTCAGACTCCTTCCCAAAAGACGGGGACAAAAATAACACTTATTTCAGAAGATTCTGAGGTTGTGCTTATGGAGGACTGTTAGGGAGGGAGGTAGAAAGCACTCGATAAACATCAGGAGCTACTCCACCCGCAGAGTCACCTCTGGTCTGGTCAAAACCTGGTAAATGGGCTGCAGCGCATGGACGAAGGCTTCCATTTCCTGGGTACACCCTGAACTCTCCCAGAGCACACACTCAACCACCGCCATAGCTGGGGATCCTTCTCCACCTCCCTGTGTCCTGAGAATCCCTTAGACGTCTGTGTAGCCAAGACTACTAGCTCGAACACAGATATTCTGTTCTGTTGACCTCAGTGCACAGGTAAGAGAGCTTAAGCGCAAACGGTGGCATGAGACGGTGCGTGCGGGCGTTCAGCTCTACTTCTGATGCTCTTCTGCACTGCAAAGTGGGGAGAATATACCTTCCCTGGACCACAGCAATGGGGAGCATTAACTGAGAACATATGAAAAGGACTTTGCAAATGACTTTTCACTTAATTGCTACCACTGTTATTCTTATTAATATTGCTGTTAGATTGAATCATACGAAATTGCCATTTGTTTAGAGCAAATATCAATCTTCTCATTTGGTTTAACATAATGTAATCACAGTCCAACAGCCACTTGGTGGGAAAAGACACGGCAAGAGCCCAAGTGACTGCAGGAAAGTTTTCTTTGTCCCATGTCTTTATGGAATGATCTCTTTTGTGTGTCGGAATTGTCTGGGTCACTGAAGCTTATCCACCTCATTGTGAAATTCTGTGGGGTTTTTTGTGTGTGTGTGAGTCAAATGTTGGCCAGTTTCCTCCCAGAAAACGTTTTCAGCCTGGTTTTGAGTTCGAGCTGTGTTCTAACTGATTTACATATGATAACTCACTTTGCTTCCAACACCCAGCCTCAGGTACTATTTCATTCCCATTTTACAGACAGAGAAAGTGAGGCCCAGTACAATTAAATGACTGGGCAAAGCTCACTCTTGTAGGAACTGATGGAGGGGGATCCAAAACCAAGGAATCAGCTCCCAAGCTTTTCTCCACCCTCCAGTGCTGGGACCCGGTTCACATCCTCCATTCCCTGGCTGTGTGACCCTGAGCAAGCCCCTCCTCCTCTCTGGTCTTCAGTTTCCTTTTCTAGAATATGGGCTAATCACGTCTGTCCTGCAGTGACAAAGTGGGGGTTTATTGAGGTCATAAAGGTAGCACGGAAGAGTAAGACTCGCAGAATGGTGGAGCAAGGAGCTTAATAAGTCCCCTCCCCTCCAAAAATAATAAACATGAATAAAATTTTCAAAAACAGCAACTTCCATATTCTGGAAATTGAATGAAGGGATACAGAAAATTGATGAGTATTTATTCAAGAAAAACTACTGAATTTCAGGTAGGAACAGTGGGAGTCTGTGACCGTCTTTATTAGGGCTCTCCCGCGCTTACCTTCCGCCCGCCCCACCCCAGCTGTGTCACTGCCGTGGTCCTTCCGGAGCCAGGCAAGCTGTGAAAGCCTCACGGATTCAAGATGTTTGATAACCACCTCTGCCGGTCACTAAGCTGTGCTGACACAGAGGCGACCCCTGGGAAGCCAGGTTTTAAAACAAAAACCCAAAGTTTTAAAAACCGGGCAGAGATATCAGTGGTCCCACACCATGGAGGAGACAGATTCCATAATTCCAGTCCAGACGAGCTACTAAATGATTAAGAAAAGATCAGAATCTAGAGTTGCTATCCTATATCATCTAAGATGTCCAGTTTTTAACAGAAATTACAGGATATGCAAAAACACTGGAGTTATGATTTAAACTCAGGGTAGGGGAAAGCAGTCAGTAGAAATTGTCTTTGTGGATTCAGAATTTGGAATTATCAAAGACTTCAAAGCAGCTATTATAAATATGTTCAAAGAACTAAAGGACACAATGCTTCATGAATTAAAGGACAGCATAATAATAATGATTCATGAACCACAAAACATCAGAAATGACTAAAAAAGATTCAAATGATTTTTTTTCATTTGAAAAATAAATTAACTGAAATGATAAATTTGCTAAAGGAGCTCAATGGCTGATCTGAGAAGACAGATTAAAGAGTCGGCAAACTTGAAGATAGATCAACAGAAGTTAGAAGTTATCCAATTTGAAGAACAGAGAGAAATAGGAACAAAGAAAAATAAATAGAGTCTCAAAGACATGCATGGCAACATTGAGCATGCCAACACACGCATAATGAGAGTCTCGAAAGGAGAGGAGAAAGAAAGAGGTGGAACAAATATGAGAAGTGGTGGTGAGAAACTTCCCAAACTTGACCTCCCTAAAATTAATCTATGCATCCAAGGAGGACAATG
>CAUYSK010094081.1:0-19539 GCA_963575035.1 Avahi laniger | reverse complement strand
ACTGTTTGCCTTGGGTTATCTTCTAAGTCTAATATTTACCAGCAGCAAGTTTTACAGCACTTTGCAAATATTAATGCTGTTAAGGCTTATAAAACCCACATTGTAGATTTAAAAACTGAGGCCTAGGAAGGTTATTTAACTTGCTCATGGTATCAGAACTTGTTTGTGTTGGAGTTGGGTTGACTTTCTCAAGATGTCAGAACTGTTGTGTGTTCAAGTTAGATCTTGGACAAAGATCAAACTTATTCCTCCTCTCTGGTTTACGATCTTCTTTGCCCTTCTTCCTAAGAAAATTTTCCTGACAGTCCTGTATTCTCTCCAAACCGGAATATCTCAGATATGAAAATGTAGATCGAAATTAATGTTGTGTTTTTACAATTTTGTGTATAATATTCACATTAAATGCTTTGGTCCAGAAAAAGGTATACAATGTTTCAGATGGGGTCAGTGAAAAGAGAGAACTTTTTAACAGATAGCTTTGCTATGTCAGATGATCTTAATCTAGAAGGCAAAAAACAAAACAAAACAAAAACCTGGTGGCTTTGCTGACAAACAGAGAATATTGCATTTTATATGGAAATTGGTATTATGCAAACCCATTTCTCTGATGCGTAAAGTATATTTTTGTAACATTTTCTTTTGTAATTTACCATGTCTAATTTGTCTGATGTCACGCCCTCAATTTGCAGAAATATAAACAGGTTTTGTCAGTAAAAACTTTGCTGTATTTTGATAGTAGCTGGAATGAATTATATCTAGCTCTGATGTTATTATTTGATTTTTAAAAAATTGCCCTAAATATTCAACATGAAAAAAGTCTTTAAAACTAGGTAATTTTTAAAGACCAAATATGTGTACTATCTGCTGGCACTTGCCCACTAATATCTCTGAAATGTATTCCTTTATCTAAATTCTCTCGGTACTAATTTTAGACTTTCATTAATTTCTTTTTAAAATTTATAGGTTTTTACTTTGTCTTAACTATACACACACATATTCTTATATATATATATATGTATATATATATATATATGGATGATTCTATATTATATGTGTGAAAATATATATACATATAATTTTAAAGGACAAATATAAGTTGAATAACTATCTACACTCCAGTTATAGCTCCTCTCTCTCTAGAATCCCCTGGTGTGCCCCAATTCAAACATAATAATCATTTTCCTAGATGAAACTATCATTGTGGTTTTAGTGATAATCATTCTCTTACTTTTATATTCAATTTCATTGTTAGTGCTAAATAATATGGTCTAAAGGATGCATCTAGTAACTGGGAAATAAATTGTTTTGCATATCATAGATTTCCAGTATTTTATTTTCAAGATAATTAAAGGAAAATTTAATTGATTTGTCAGTTGAATATACATTATGGATAATTTTTCATGATAGAATACTGTATAATATTTAATATACTATTGAATGATATTGTATGGTGAAGAACATCTTCAAATTCATATGTACTTATTTATATGAAATAAAATTTCTCAATCTTACCTTAATAAAAGTTGAAATTAGAGGGTGACTTAGGGATAAAGGCTGTCTCATTTAAACAATAAGTGATAGCCATATGATATTACTGAAAATTAAGATCCATTTACCTTTATAAGTGGTGCACATTTCTAATATATTTAAGTTTTGACAATCTATATTTATGTATAAAATTAGTAATACGTTTATGCTATGATCAATAGTCTAAAATGACACCTCAAACCAAAGAATGTTAGATTTGTAATACTTAAAGACTAATGGCAGCAAGAATGACAAATGATAGCATTTCACTTTATATACATATCTGATAGCAAAGAAATATTATAGAATTATTATAAAAATAATTACAATTATGAAATATTTTACTTTGGTATGGAATTCTCTAAAAGAAGTAGAATGATAATGTGAGCTCAAGAATAAAAGGATCAACGTAAACATTTCCAAATGTTAAAGAAAATCTTTTAAATGTTCTTTAAAATTGATTTTGGTCGTGTTTTGATATACAATAGCAAATATTTAATATAAATGAATGGTATGAATATTTTACTATATTATAATGTCATTATTTAAGTATGCTAAAACTGTAAAATATTTAACTTTTTAAACCTAAGGCAATTCATTTTAGGTATTACTATAAAAATATGCAAGAAGGAACATAGCTTTAAAAAATTTGTTATGGTGTATATGTGATCATAAAATCTTAAGACCACTCATCTAATACTGTGAATCATATTCTTAGAAGTAAGTGTCCTGTTTTCAATAATCTGTTGCAGTTTTTAATTTTAACAGAATTGTTTTAAAATTTTAGAAAGTCTTTTTCATTCCTTAATTTTAACTCCATAAAAATTCTTATCAAATTTGGCATCAATAAAGTCTGTTTCATCTGTTAACTCATAATGCAAACTACCCGTTCTGGACGTTTAGCTTGTTCTTCTTCCTTCAGTTTCTTGAGTCTTCTCAATTTAGTTGTAAACTTCTTTATCTGCTGATAATTTTGCATTCCAGTGTTTTTCAAGAAATTTACAACTCTCATACAAGGGAAATTCAGGCAACGATGACAAAACACCAGTTTCAGCTACTGGACACTGATTGTCAACAAGCAAGCAAAACCTTGATTTCTGCATTGAAATTTTGACAAAGAAAAAACTTCATTCCATTTTCGAGCTTCTCCTCCCCTCACCCCCAGTAATCCACACAACTCTCTACCCTCAAATATTCAAGGGTTGAGGTCTCACTCAAATGTGCAGACATGGAAGCAAATCATACTGTAAGTCCAGTCCGATTTCCTTTTCACCATGGTCAAGAGAAGTCATCAGTCACACAGATCTCAGGTGTTACAACTCCTCATTAAGAAAACTCTCAGACATTGGTCTCCTGAGTCCCTGGGTTCCATATCTGCAGATTCAACCAAATATGGATTGAAAATATTAAAAAAAATAATGATTGTGTCTGTAATGAACATATGCAGACTTTATTCTTGTCATTATTCCCTAAATAATATAGTACAACTGTTTACATAGCATTTATAGTGCATTAGGTATTATAAGTAATCTATAGATTCATTAAATTAAAGTGTATGAGAATATGTATATAGGTTATATGCAAACACGATACCATTTTATATCAGGGACTTGGGCATCTGCAGATTTCCACATCTGAGGGAGGTTTTGAAACAAATTTCCCATTGATAAAGAAGGACAACTATACCTGCAATCTAAGGCGAGATCTCTGGAGAATCTATCATCCTTTAAAGATCAAAAACGTGATCTAGTTGTATCACTTTAAATACTAAGTTAGTGATAGAGGAAAATCCTGAATACACACTCAACGCCCTAACTTATGTTATTTTAACCATACCTAAACTTAAACAAAATGTGGACTATTTCTCAATTTCTTTTAGATATGAGTTGTAAATGTATTACCCAAATTTTAAAAGATCATACAAAAGTGAAAACTACAAACCATTTTAACTATGAATTTAGATGGAAAAATTCTCATTAAAATATTACAAAATCAAATTTACTAAAGTACTTAAAAATAGGAAGACTGACCTAATACAAAAATTTGATTGTCTAAAAGGAATCACACAAATCAGATTTTTTACCATAGCCAGTTTTGCTAATAATTACAAGGATTCAAGCAGAGAAGATGCAAAGAGAAGCTTTGAATATTCCACTGGCTCCAAAAGTTCTTCCTTCCCACATTGGACATATGCTGTCTGACCTAAAATAAAGGAGGTCTTTAATGAAGATTATAGGTCACCTCATAGAGCCGGGATCATTAAGTTATAGATATCTTCAATTTTACTCCAGATAGTTGTTTATTTATGTGATATTCTTCAAGGAGCCATGTCCCATAAATTCACATATTAAGTTTGTTTATCATAAACAATCCTAAAATTGGAAAATCAGTGCTTAAAGCATTCCATAGACAAGAGATTTTCTCCTAGAAAATATTGTTAGTCTGTTTGTTGGAGGTTCACTTGTCATTTGTGACAGATTATGAGACTGAGACTTGCTTTCTTTTCTTCCTCAGCGCATCCAGCCCATTGTATCTGGGGAGAGGTAGATCACAGCCCAGCTGTTTTAATGCCTTTCCTTCTTCTTCACCACCTGAGGTTGGTGGTGAAGAAGATATGGGTCTTTTTGCCCATATTTTCTTTCAATATTTGACTTAGATCATTTCTGCTATATCTTACACTAAGGAATTTGCCAGCTAACACCCCCAAAACTACTAGGATTTGAAATATCCAATGGAGGGAGAGAAATTCCCTCTGCAAAGCACTTGGCCTCAAATACATCTTTTCCTGGGTCCAGGTTCTTTTACCAGCTCATTTTCTCTTTTCTCTCTACCATCCACAGTTATTTGCATCATTTTATTACCTTTGATAAAGAAATTTAATTCAGTGTGGAATTTTTTCTAAAACTAAATTTATTTTCCTTTCTGGCCAATTGGTCTTGGGGGCTTCAACTCAGCATAACAAAGTTTTTCTCATACTGGAAAATTATCACTTATAATAAATGAACTTAAAAATTCTTTGTTGTAACATATAGCTATGAAAGAGATATCATTAATAATGTGTTTATATAATACACATCAATTTAAAGTATATTAATGACCCAAAAGAAACTACATTTCCTTATGCTCCACATAGCTCCAGTAATTAGTGTGGTGATTCCAGGCCACCCTCCAGCAAACTCTGGGCTCCATTTGCTTTGTGAAGGGCATACAAATTTTGACTCTGCTTTTGATGTTTGACCACTGACAGCTTTGAAATCCCATCTTTCCTCTTTTCTGTTCTGCACCATATCTCATAAGAAAGCGTCCATGCTTCTTTGGCAACATTCTGCCATCAAGAGGAATCAAATTTTAGAATGTGGGATAAATGCTGTTACAAAGACCTTTATATGACACTGCTTCAATAGGAAGAATGCATGTGTCCAAGAACCACGGAGTAGAAGCAGGAGTCATTCTCACTGGTCCACTGGAGGAATTTCTCTTACCATTTCTGTAACAATGTGCTCTTCAGAATGAGACTTCCCAGTCCTCAAGGGGACATAGTCTTGTCCATGGAAAGAGAAGTTCCAACTGAACTACAAGTTACTGCCTGATAAGTTCTCTCATTTTTTTAGAGATCAGTAGGCAAAAAGTAGAATCAATATCTTGTCATGGTAGTTAACCCTGATCATCAGGAGGACGTAGGGCTGCTGTGATATGACAGGGGCAGTGGGAATACATATGGAAGGAAGTAAGGGGATTCTCCTGAGTGCCGTCAGTGGAAAAACTGTATTCCACGAAACCGATCCCTTGGGTCAAAAAGGTTGGGAACCGCTACTTTAAAGCATAAACCATTCTGGCAATAATTCACATTAAAAGATTTAGTATTTAATACAACTTTAAAATTTAAATATCCCTGTTACTTGTCAGTCTGGAGGACTATGCCCTTAGCCTCAGAGTTTGGCTAATTCCAGGTAACAGCCCACATAGCAAATTCAATTTTACCTGCCTACTTAGCAGTGACTAAATTATTCATGGACATTTTATAATGGAGTAAAATGCTAATTTCTGAAGGTGCTGAATGGAAGTTGAAGCCGGTATGCAAATTTTCTTAAATAACTGTATCATGTGTACCAAATAAAATATATTTTATAAGGCTGCAGGGTCCTCTTAAATAAATAGATCTGTTAAGCTAATAAAACATTGGCACAATAAAATAATCTATTTAACAAGTTTCTGGTGTGTTTTGCTAAATTGCCTTGACAAATTTGCAATCGTGGGGCTTGAAGTTTTCTAAAACTTAATGATTTGAATCATCACCAGGGATATTTAAATTATAATGTTCTTATTAAATACAGACTCTCCAAATGTGACTTTTTGTGGGAATGTTTTTTGCTTTGAGGTAAAAGTTTGAATACAAACTTTGACTATTCATATAGCATTTGGAGACTGAGTATTGGTCATTTATATGCCATCTTCATACTTGCCAGTTTGAACATTTGGGTAAAAAAGTTTTTAGCTCATAAACTTCAACTCATTAGTTTCATGTGTTTTGATCCATTTGTAGAATTACAAACATTTATTTATTATCTACATTTATATACTCATTTTAAAAAGTCATGCTAAGTGTGCAGTAATGCATTTTGGCAATCAAAGGCTTTTGCATGACTTCTGTCAAGAGTCCCAAATGCAAGAGAAAGGCAATTTTGTACATTCTGTTTTCGTGTTGTCTTTTCCAAACCACTGTAATTTGAAATACTATTTTTAGCAAATGGTAAATTTAGGATTTCCTTAAAACTGCAACATTCAAGTGGACATCTATCTACTATTGTAGGAAAATATTCAAGGACAATATTTAATTTATGACAATGTCCTGAATCAAGTCATAATCAATTATATGTATTATTTATAATTATTCTGTGAACAGGAAACTTGCAAATGTCCCATCATCTCTTTCAATATATCTGCAAAAAAATAATCTTATTAAATATCAGAAATTCTGTGGTCCATTTGATTCACTTCATGGTGAAAGGTGACACTGAGACATTTGCTGGATTTAGAGTGGTCTACACAATTTTTATTGGAATATTCCTCTTCTCTTATACTTTGCTTAGCAGAGTTGAGCAGGTGTTAAATCATAAATATCCCTGGCTTCTTTTACTCCTCTAAACTTGAGAGGTCATATTAGAATGGCCTTCCTTTTCTATGTTATCTTTTCTCCCATGAAGTGATCAAAAATTTTTGAATCTTAGGCATTTCAGGTAGATTAAAAATGTGTGCAAATCCACCTCAATAATTATACTCAAATAACAAGAAGGGGAAGAAAAGAAAGCTATAAACTCAGAATATCAAAGAGTCTAGGATAGGAAAGAAAAGGAGACAAATATGTCAACAATTTTGCTATGATAGGAAAATGGATGATCAGTCAATTAAAGCATTACAGCTGTTCCATATTATTTTCTCTGACCTTAAAGATGTCTGAGGAGGATTGTTTGCCTGAATTAGAAACTCTAATTTAAGGAATTACAGGACTAGCAATCTGAGATTAATGAGAGTTTTGCTGAAGTTGTTATGTTCCAAACAAAGCATCTGTGTTTGGTTGATTTTTTTTTTAGCCAAGTAACCTTTAATTTATGAATAACTCATGGATGCAGCTGCACCGGATAATGGTAACAAGTCCCATAAGCCAGCAGGGGATACATGGATACATTGTTGAAACATATTAATATAATACAAGTTGAAAAGGCCCAAGAATTGATGGTTTCCCTAAACTGAGCTAGTCCATCCCTTGAAGGCTCATCTCCTGTAACCATGTACAATCTTCCTTCAGTATCAATGGGAAGGATTCCCTGTAGATACCAAAATCCATGGGAGCTCAAGTCCCCTTTTTTTTTATTTCAGGATATTATGGGGGTACAAACATTTTTGTTACAAGTTATGACTTTGCCTCACCCAAGCCAGGGCTAGGGGCGTGCCCTCTCCCCTACAATGTGCACCGCATCCATCAGTTGTGAGTTTACCCACCCCCACTCCCAGCCCCTTATATAAAATAGTGTAATATTTGCATATAACCTGCACACATTTTCCTCTAAACTTTAGATGATCTCTAGATTACCTATATTACCTAATACATGAAAATGCTATGTAAATAGTTGTTATACTGCATGGTTTAGGGAATAATGAGAAGAAATAAAAGTATACATATTCAGTAGAGAGACATCTGGGTTTTTTGTTGTTGTTTGTTTTTTTCCCTGAATACTTTTGGTCTGTGGTTGGTCGAATCCATAGATGTAGAACCCACAAATACGAGGGGCTGACTGTACACCAAAGATCAATGTAATTTGGGGCATCAGCAGCTGCACGCTGGTCTCATGAGAACTTCCTTATGTTCTGTTGCGTCTACTGCATTTTTCCTTAAAGCTGAACACACGTGGTATCAAATGAAGCTGATTATGACTCTTGAGTTTGACTCTCAGTTTGAACATAAGACCTAGGCTTATGCTAGTTGGCTGCTAGTTGAGCTGAATGGGTTATGCAACTAGTAACCAGCACAGCAGAGAAAGATGCAACATATAGGCTGGCAGAAGAGGAAGGAAAAACAGGAGGGAGGATTTGATTTGGTACAAGAGAATGTACAGTTTCAAGACTGGGATAATAAAACACACGGAAGGTGAATATGGGGGTATTCAATTGTGGAGCTAAGAATAGAAAGATAGTAAAATTATATACAAAGCTGTTAGACCTCCAGGTGTCTTACTGCATCCCACACAGCAAGGCCATTGTTCCTTCTTGTATGCTTTCCCCTCCACCTTCAGACCAGAAGTCACTATTAGGAGGACACTGAATCTGTGAATGGCTGCACATGTGGAGCTCAGGCACCGTAAAAGCCTAAGTTGTCTCTGACAACTGAAAATAAGGAATTCAATGGAAAGCCTTCCTACTGGGTAGGAAAACCCCTAGGATCCTTCTTCCACTTGCTCCCAAAGCTCATCCAGCCAGGGCATGTGTTCTCTACTCCAACTTTCATTACGCCTAAAAGGAAATTACAGGATTTTAATAGAAAAAAAGAAACTTGTTTTAGCAATATTATATACATTTTACCAGCATTTGAAAGTTTACAAGTAAAAGCACGTTTGACTCAGATTATCAACCATCGAAGTCCACTAGTGACATTTTCTATCTATGCATAAAGAGTTTCGAATCACCTCCTTCTCCATGAATGGACAGGCTGGGTTTCCCAGATATTGAACTGAGAATTAAACATGAAATGGAAACTATAGCAATACACAGATACACTGACAAAATTGAAGGAAGTCAAGATAATGCAAAGAGGAAGAAAAAATTTTCAAAACAATGCAAAAATAGTAGTTAGTATCCTCCACTAAAAAAAGAAAGTTATTGCACTCATGAAAACCGAAACAAGATAATCTTAAAAAAAAAAATTGAAGAAAAATAATACCTTTGACATTCAAAACAAGATAAAAAATAAATTGATAGATTTGCTGAAATATATCAGACATAAGAACAAATATACCATATTGGAAGATATACACATACTATTTTATAAAATATAGATATTTATATTTAATATAATACATTTATAAAATATATAAATATGATACATAATTATATAAATAATATTTAATAATTTTATTTTGGTTAATAATAACATATTTATAAACTATAATTAATTTATAAAATATAAAAAGGCATATAAAAGAAAGAAAAGGCTAAAAGAGTATATAATGAATTCAAGAAGCTCATTATAAGACTATTCAGAGTTCCAGGAGGAAAAAACTGAGGTAGAGAAAAATCATCAAATAGAACAAGAACAGTGCGTTGAATAGAAAGACGGAGTCTCCAAATTACAACAGCTGAACAGGTAACCAGGAAAATCAGTTTAACACCCATCACCACTCTTTGCCAAACATGCAGTAATACACAGACACAAAAATGTGTCTCTGTGAAACTATGGAACACCAGAAATAAAGAAATCCTAAATTCTTAGATAACAACACTCACAACTAAAACATCAAACAAATAATCAGGCAAAAGAAATTCCTATGACTTCTAAAATCTAACAGCTCATACACAATAATGTATTCTGGATCTTGAGGAAAATGATTTTGAGCCTAAAAGTCTTTATAAAGCCACACTATTAATCAGGGATTGGGAAGATGAAATATATTTTCAGATAGGTAAATAGCAGAAAGCTAACCTCTTCTGCATTATTGCTTAGGAAGCTACTAGAGAATCTGTTTCACAAAATGAGGGTGCAATCAAGAAAGGGAAAGGCAAGATCTAGAAGGAAGTGGGAAATTCAGAATGGATAAAGTGGTAGGAAAGCTTCACAGTGAACAAGAGAGCCGCTGTTTCAGTTTGGAGCAAGAGGGTACACCCAGGTCTTTCTAGGAGTAAGGGGTGACATTGATGTTACCTGATGTAATTGAAAATGTGGAAAACAGTGTTGGGAAGTATTTAAGAATGCTGCATGTGATCATTATAGAAAGTTAAGCTATGGGGAAAAAAAGAAGCAATTACTAATATTGGAAAAAAAAGATGTAAAATAATAGAAACATATTCATAAGCACTTTATTGTACACATTCATAAATTTATTATAAGCTCTGTTTTATACAGAAGAACCCTAAAACTACATTTCTTAGAACATTTTTCCCATATAAAGAAAAAATAGAGGGCTTGTTATGGGAACACAAGTGAAAACTACCAGCTTCCCGGTGAAATATGAGTGAATCATCCGTCCTAATACTGCAGACTGAGGCAATCAGACGGGAACTTTCCAGAGGTGCTTGAGAATACCAGTGGTTTTAGGGAGAGCCTTTGAAAACCACTTAACCTCTGTGTTGCAGGATGAAACACTTTGGGGTCAGTTCCCAAACTGTTGATCCTCGGACTAAAATTTGTATAAACCTCTGATCCCCTGTATTAATCCACTCATATGAAACATGCAGGATATAAATTCAATTCTATTTTCCTGATCATATCATGACAAATTCAAGATATGTATACAAACACACACAGATATATACACATATATATCTTTACATATATACACATATATGTATATATGTATATATGAAATATTGGCATAAATATGAGATGAAACTGATAAAATTGCTCATCTGGACTAGAAAGATACAATGGAGATTGCTGTCTTTTGTTTGACAACTATTTAAAAATTATTTTACTTGTTATGTTATGTGCGAGTGTTATTATTAACCGGTATTGCCAGTTTTGACTTTAAAAAAATAGCTGAGTTTTCACTTGGATAATACTTTAGGGTTGTGGGTGAAGTGGTTACAGTTGAGGAGACTATATCAGGGAGCCGAGCCCATTTTTTAGGATTATATTATACTCTCATACAGAAGTCAAATGCCCACAATGTTAAGAGTTTTCAAGAAACAGTTTGCATGTCCTTCAAGAGCAGTAGACAGTTATCATTACACTCAAGTCTGCCCATGAGGGCCAAGTCTAAGCAATTGTCTGAAAAAAATTATTTTTTATGTTGTTTTCATTATTTTTCACAGCACAATGTTCACATTGTATGGTTTGTTTAGGAGGAAATATTTATTTTTGTAAGAGCACACTAGTAATAGTTCCCCTCAAGATGGTAAGCATCAGCATACTTTTGGTTTTCACTAAAATTAATGGACAAATTCTATTCCACTTTCTAGGAATAATAAAAAAAAAAATTCACACAAAAGCTCAAAAATGTATGACTGAAGCCTCAGGGATAAAAATAGGGGAAGACAAGCCCTTAGAACTTGTGGGGTTATTTGCATGCAGGTTATGTTGTAATTCTTTGCAATACATTTGACTCTTTGCACTCTGTGATGGTAGTAAATTTTATTCCTGCTGACAACAAAAGTAATTGCCTTGAACATTATATCAGGGATTGTTGAAAAAGTTTAACAGGGTTTTCTTACCCCCGTTCTTCAGTCTTTGCATTATTTTTTTACATAAATAAATGAGAAAAGGCAGAAACAATTCTGGTAGTTGAAACATGGGATATTGTTAAACACAATATTGTTCTTTTACGTGTGAGTAAATTCCTTCATTATCTCCTGTTCTTTTGCATTATGGAAATTTTTAGCAAGTTTTGTAAGAGTATATAGATCACCCATCTCTCACAAATCCCTGCCCTTTTGGAAATCTGCTCTGGAGTATTAAAATTATGTAAAAATATACAAAAAAATAAAAAAAACAAACAAAAGCCACCAATGATTGTAGAACTGACAACTTCAGTCCCTGTCTGGTTTCCAATATCTGCATGCTTCCTGTTTTTACAGCTCTACCACTGGCCTTCCACGTGTATCATCAGCCACACTTTGCTGTCTAAATTCAATGCTGATTTGATTGAGATGAATTTTGTCAGTCCAGAACCTTACTCTGAGGCATAGTATTCAGCCTTCTCATCTGCATCTGTGACTTTACAGTTTCTGTTCTTATTAACAGGGACTAACTTCACCAGTTCTTCCTAAGTAACTGCTGCATTTCAATATTCAGGTCATGTCAGATCCTCCAGGAAACAATCCTCAATCGTCCTTCAGATGGAGTTAGGTGCCGTTCTAAAACCTTCTATCTCTTAGCCTCATGAACATCCCTGTGCTACAGAATTTAAATCATAATTGTTCACTTGCCAGAATACTAATCTGTGAAATATTTAAAGCCTAGGAACATTTTATTCCTTTTTGTTTATCCAATACCTTGGAAAGTATAAGCACACTGTAGAAACTTGTCAATGTTTACTAAAATAATAAATGCATACTTGATGAGATCCTCTGCAGATTCAATAAAGGAGCATGGGAAGCACAGAATGCCCCCACCTGGCCCCCGAGTTTGAAGGTACTCCCGAGCCTGTGTTTCTATGGACACATGACTCCTAAGGAAAGACATGCTAAGGTTTTAAAGAGGTTGATCAGAGATCACCACGCTGTATTCCTTCTCCTGAGCTCTGTAATTTTAATTTAATTTTTTTTTTTTTAAGAATTTTTCGGCCGGGCGGGGGGGCTCACGCCTGTAATCCTGGCACTCTGGGAGGCCGAGATGGGTGAATCGCTCAAAGTCAGGAATTCGAGACCAGCCTGAGCAAGAGCGAGACTCTGTCTCTACTGAAAAAAAAAAAAAAAAGAAAGAAATTAGCTGGACAACTAAAAATATATGCAGAAAAAATTAGCCAGGCATGGTGGCACATGCCTGTAGTCCCACCTACTCGGGAGTCTGAAGCAGTAGGATTGCTTGAGCCCAGGGGTTTGAGGTTGTTGTGAGCTGCGATGATGCCAGGGCACTCTAACCTGAGCAACAGAGTGAGAGTCTCTCTCAAAAAAAAAATTATTTTTCTATATTTTCTATATTTCAACCCCAGGTAAGTCTTTCCTTCCTTGCTTTCTCTCCAGAGTGGGAACCTGATAACTCCACTTGAGGTGTGATTTAAATAAATAAGATAAACAAAACAAAAATATTTATTAGTATAAACTGTGTTGCCTGAAAGAAAGAAACAAAGAAGGTAGCCTCTACTCTTTGGTTATATAAAGACACTACCTTTAATGGCTGCAATGTTCTCTCCCTTCACATTGACTTACATTTATGGCTTAACGAAATTAGCTGATTCATTATTTTAGGAGGAAAAATGTCTGCCAAAGAATTTATTATTTCCATTTATGATAAAAACAAAACATCACAAGTAGCCAACATAAATTTCAAATAGAAATTTTGTAATGAAATTGTGTAATAGAAAGAATAAAATGGGATAGATTACAAACATCTTATCTAGGTGATCTTTAATACTCAACCCTAAATCAATCTAGGTGAAATGAATTACGTTTTTAAAAAAAGAGTTCAATGTTCCTTCTCAAGCACATTGAGTATGCTATTTAGGGCACTGGATCGAGGGTCATGTGCCAGAATTCCTGAGGAACGTAATACACCTCTCTCTGCCTGCATTTCCTCATGCATAGAACAGTGCCATGAAATCTGTTGCTCTCTCTCTCTCCTTCTTTCTCTCTTTGGGATTGGGATTTTTTTAATCAATTCTGTGATACATATGAGTTAAAAAAATATAGTATGTCATTATTACCTGTCGAGATTTTTTAAATCTATTTTTTTGTTTGATTTCCCTATAAAATACCAAAAAAACAATTTAATTAGGTCCAGTGATGGTTTAGTTTGTGTCAATTTTGACTGGGCCACAGAGTGTCCAGATACTTGCTCAAACATTATTCTGGCCCGAGGGCTTGTTTTTGCATGAGATTGTTATTTTAATGGGTAGACTAAGCAAAGTATATTGCTCCTGACCTTGATATTTTATAGCATTGCCCTGTGCGTTTACCCATCATTGCACTTAACTATGAGGTATTGAAATTATATTTTCACATATATTCCTTCCATCACTAGATTCTATGCTCCATGGAGATTAAATGTATCCTACATGTGAAGCACCTAGAACATATCTAGTTGATAATACCTAGCAATAAAAATAATGTAAATAATTTTAATCTATTTATTGATATTCCTGAAACAATATCTCAATGCTAGTAAGCATTAAATAATTATTTGTTGAATTGAACTGAATATAAAATCACTTCGATCAGAGTTTAAAATTCATGCTATAGATCCTGGATCAAAAACCTGCTCTAGACACGTTCTTTGAGTCTCTCCGGAGGCTTTTTCCTCTCATATTTATCTGTGAAGCTCTTATCCTCTTTATGAAGCTTCCCCAAATCTTTCAAGCAGACAGAAAAATCACTCTTCTCTGTACTATGCTAATATCTCTTGTATAGCTCTCGTTTGGTGTTTATTGTGTTATGGTATAATTATTTGAGATCCTGACGGGTCCTGGCACCAAATGTAACCTCTTCCAGGGTAGAGAGTGTGTGTATATATATATATGTATATGAAATATATATCTATATATTTATATGTATATACACATATATAATAATATACACATATATGATATATATACCTATGTATGTATATCTATAATATATAGGTGCATATATATTATATATACATATATATGAATATCCACAGTAGCAAAAGTTATGCCCAATCCATATTTATTTGTTGAAATAATATAGGAAGAATAATAACAGAAAAATTCAAACAAATTTTCTACATTAGAGGAAGAACAGTATAGTAACTTTTGAAATTTTAAGTTTTCCTTTGCCAAGTGGTACTGGGGAAGTTTCACCTAGGATATAAAGGTCTTTGAATCAATTTTCCTGACTTATTGATCACTTGGTGGAAGTAGACTGAGTCTGTGGAATTTGTTGAATGTTTATACTTTATGTAATTCAAAAAAGGTCTTCATTGATACATTTTCTTTGCTCCTTCTTCTCACATCTTTAGAGTCAAACCCTACTAATTGATTGGGAACTGAGGACAAATTCAAAAAAATTGTATTTATTGCTATTATGATTCAATTTCCCAATGTAGAAGAAAACAGTTCTATTAAAAGAACTTTGTACATGAAGGAAAGGAAAATATTACACCTATAACCAGAGTAATTAAAAAAATAAATATCATGCTAGTTTAGTATTTAAGGCCTTCAGTGTCTTCCTATTGTTCTTCAGTGTTCCAACCTCACAAAGTTCTGTCTCGTTTGTACATTCCCACTATCTTCCATCTTAACTTTGGTATTTCACAGATGTTTGTCCTCTGCTGAACTCTTCTTTCTAAACCAGTCCAATCTAACTTTTCCTGAATATATATTAATAAACACTGTTAACTCCTTCTCCTAAAAACTAAGACACTGCTTATCCTGAATCCTGAATGGTACAATGCCTTATACATAGTAAGCTGCTATGAAACATTTATTAACAGAACAGATATCCCAATGAGCACCAAATAAAATTAGAGCCCAGATACACCTAATAATCCAAATGTGACCTAAAAAATAGAGGGCATAAAAAGACTTTTTGGGTTCTTTCTTGCTGATATTATATCTTTATAGTTTTATTGTTTTTATTAACAAGGTTATATTAAATTAATCTGACAAGAGTCACACATTTGGCTATCATTGAGTATATTATTGAATAAATCTTTAACTTCTACTTTTGTTATCATTGTTACTCTACATATGATCCTGCTAAGTTGTATCTTGTGATCGTTGTACTCCTACAGTTGTGTGCTTTTGGATCAATGTTCAGGAACTATTTATGGCTGTAAAATGGCTCGAGGCTCTTAAAAGTTTTTGGACCTTGACTTTGTCTTTCACTGTATTCACTAGCCACTCAGCCTTGTGCTTGTCATGGACTGAGTATCATGCTTTTTATATCTTCATTGCGATTATTAATGAATCTTTCAAACTGGGCAGGCCTAAGGAAAGAACCTCATATGCAAGACATCCAGCTGGCTGACTTCCTTCCCTGTGACAGAACAACACATCAAACAGTTCATCAGTGTGTCCAATCTGCTTTCACGTAGGCACTGTTGACATAAATGAGGGAAATTAGAGAATCTGGAGAGATGGCTCAGGACCCAATCCATGCCTAAGAGGCTTTCTAGAAAGGGTTGATGCCTGTGAAATGACTATACATGAGTGAAAGCAATCTACATACTCAGAGTTCTGAGGCCAATCTGACTCACGGTGTCTTGATTTATCTTCCATGTTTCCTCTCAGAAATGTTTTTTTTCTGGTAATCTGTTCTGGCCACTTTTTCCTCATAATATTTAGTTATATTATCCATCTATAGACTCTCATAAGATACTTTCCTTCTAATACAGGAGATCTCATGTTTATGGTAATATCCTCCTTGGACTGGCTTGAATAGCATCTTTCAAATGACTCATTGTCTTCATGCCACGCACATCATGTTCTACCATCACCTCCCTGTAATAGTGGCTATATATGTAACGAATTTGAGTTTTTATTGGCACTGGGAAAAGGTGGTCTTGCGGGCTATAAACTGACCTGTGGCTCCTGTTGGTCTCAGTGAAGTGGCTGATTTGATGCATTCCCTATACTGGCTGACCTAGGGATTGTCCTGAATGCTGGCCTTGGGAGCTAATATGCTTGTCGTCCACAGCTGGAGTCTATGGTCTCAGCTACTTGCTCTTGGTTGCAAATGTCCTGTTCACATTCTCTTTGTCATGACCCCAAGTATTTGAAAATCCACCAACCTTCTTAGAAACCTATGTCACTTCATTTGGATGTTTCAGTACTTTGAGGTATTCTCAAAACCCTAAAAAATACAGGACACTTCTGAGGATCATCTGTCTATATGTCTCCAACAGCTTCCGCTCTACCATTCTATTGCACTTTATTTGCGCATTAGGTCTGGCAGCATGACTCCAGCTATTCGCTCTCTAATATCTTAGACCAACTCCCTGCTGGATGTTTCAAATAACTCCTCTCCTGCAGCTCAACCTCAGTTGTGTCCGTGGGTGGAGGGTACATGTGGGCCATGACGTTTCACCTTCTTTCCACCCTCATTGTTCTCCTTCCTCTTTCTACCCTGGGTATATAGTGACATTATTATTTAGTTTCTTGAACTTGCCTTAGATAAAACTGCTTCCCCCAATAGGCTTGATTTTAATAATTCAATCTTGTTAAAAAGGTTAGGAATGTCTTCTTTGTGATTCAAAATTAATGAATGACAGAAAGTTTTGAGTCAGACTCTCCCTCTCCTTTCACCTAAAGCAAACTGACCTCAAGCATCAGCTTTGAAATATAATTGAAGAAACTAAGCTGTGTTACATAATAACTTCCATTACAAATAAAGGGATAAATGAATAGTGAGATGTGAAGCTCATGTGACCTCCTCTGGGAAGAATTCCATGCCTTCTAAGTGGAAGGGGTGCTTCCTCCTCTTGCTGTATGGTCCTTCTAATTCTCAGTCTTCTGTTGTATAGCATCTTCTTTTGATGTGTCGTTTTATAGATCTATCTTCTCCATTAAACTGCAAAACTTACAGGATGATAGGAAACTTATTTGGTTCATCTTTGAATACCCAGCATATAAGAACAATTCCTGGAATACAGAAATAATTTATAAAATATTTAACAATGCATGTGTGAATTCAAATAATTAAAGGGATTCTTTTTCCTAATTTTGTCATGATGATGAAACATTTCTCTTTCAAAGATTTTTCAGCAGCTAAATAAACTGATGCAATAGACATCTAAATCTGCAGAATTGAAATTGAGGTTTCTCTTTACCTACCAAAAAATATATGTAATTAAAAAAAAAAACAGATAACTCTATCTAATATCACTCTGCCCATACCCAAGCATGATGGTGGAATATTGTCAAAACCCAACCCTAAAATTCAAGTGCATTATCTCCACTAAATGCATGTATTCTGGCTGCTGATTTGAAGCATAAGAAGAACATTCAATTATTGCTGAAAGGCATACCTCTAAGGAAGCTGAAGCCCACCAGATACTTTAAAGTCACTTAAAGATAAATGGTTGACATCCAATTCAGGACATGCAGCAATGTTACCAATTGCCAGAACAGTGGTGAATCTACGTTTCTCAGCTCCAAATGACAGATGTATACTCTTGGAAGCTGTGCTAAAAGGGAATTATAATAAACTGGCTGCATGATGAAGAGAACTTGCAGTGCTGTGGCAGGAAATTAATGATAATATGGATTCAGCTGGTACCATTTATAGTTCAGAAGCATATATTTTTGTCCTACATCTACTCTGTGACTTTCTGGATAGAGCACGTGGTATCAAGTGATCTCTCTACTCTCAAAATAGAGATATGAAAGAAAGAGGGATTGTAGCCTCCTTTTTATTTCATTCTTCCCCATGTTATCTGTAGGGGATTAAGGATGACTGATGTTAATACATCGAAACAACCACGTAAGACGAAGTGATCCTCAACACAGAAAAATGAATGATGTATCCGGCTATGCACCTGAGCACTGGAAAAATACTGATGATACTGTGCTCTTGAGTTTAGAAATACTCATTCTGATAGAGCACATATATATATTGAAATCATGCAGAAAAGAGAAAAGCAATGTGAAGTCTGTAGTAAATGTCACATTTGGAATGTCAAATTGGCATTTTTATGAATATACTTCTTACTTGGAAATAAAATAAAAAAGAAAGATATATACACTACTGCTTTTTCTCCTAGACCGTGTCTACATATATTGAATACATGTACTACTTTTGTGATAAATGAAATATATTTCTAAATCTTCTGCTTGGCTACTATACTGTACAGTGAGTCTTTCACAAAAACTGCTTTTGGCAGAAGATGACAGATTCACTGCAGTGGGAGTGTCACCACATAGAGCAACCAAAGATCAGCTTCATAACTTTGATGAAGATGAACAGTGCATAAACTTTGTTTACTGAAGTCCTAGTAAAGTGTCTAGTGAACTAAGTTACTCCTTTCAAATATTTTCTGAATTAAATTTTGAAAAAAATGACGAACATTCAGTAAATTCAAAGTTGCAATTTGTCTAAAAGAACAATGAAAGAAGAAGTGATGTTGAGGGGAATTTATTAATAGATTGCAGTCTTGAAATTGGCTACATTATTCTTTCCAATATTTAATGCACTCACTTTTTTTATTGAATGACCACTGGCAAAATGAATTTTCTCAAACTGTAATAGTTGTTTTTATATACGCAAGTAGGTTCAGCTTTCAGTAACTAACCCACTGTGCTATGACCTCAATTCCATAAATTAATTTCCATATAATAGCTCCCCTCAAAAAACCATCATGGTGTGTCTTAACAATTTGGTTGAATATTATAATATCCATCAGATTGATACACTGCCTTTACCATTTAGTACAGGGGGAAATGAGCTTCCTTAAATAACTAGAATAAGTTCCTTTTTTACCATATAATGAGAATTATATAATCTTTCATATTTCCATTTTTATCCAGGCTGCCAGAGTGCAATTAATTAAATTTAATGGCTAAGTATGTTAACTAGGTAAGCATATAGATATATTTTCATCATATTATTTGACATTGTTTCTTTTTTTTCCCCTTTATTTCAGAACATTAAGGATGTACAAATGTTTTTGTTATGTGGATAAACTCT
>CAUYSK010094077.1:0-34755 GCA_963575035.1 Avahi laniger | reverse complement strand
CATTATGTATGGGAAACCTTTTTAAAGTGTTCTCATCCTTTTTCTCAACTTCTGAAAAATTTGTCATAAAGAAATTAATGAAGAATAGTCATGAAGATTTGGCTACACAAAGATAGTTATCACTGCCTGGTTTACAATAATATAAAGTATAAAGAGATAAAAAATTTATTAATGCAAGTGTCCCCATCCTTTCCCCACCTGCTATGGGGAGATTCTGTCTTTGTCAGCTTATGTGCTGGGCTTTAGTGCTGCAAATCTGTAAAATGAGTAGAAACAGAACTGGAAAAGGAAACAGCAATTTTTAAAAAAAAAAAAAATTCTTTTTTTAATTTTTTAATTTTGCATATTTCTATCACTGGCAAGTATGTATAGCAAAGAATATGGTGATTTTAAAGAGAAAAAAGACTAGAAGCTAACAATAATTACCTTATGTGTTGGGATTATGGCTGATTTTTGCTTTTTGTGCTTTGTCTTATTGATGAAGAGAGAGGAAAAAAAAAAAAAACGAAGCCACAACTTAGAACATGCATGGAAGGAGCTACAGCCAAAGAGGCAATCGCACAGCTGAACACGGAAGAGGGGAAGGACCCAAAGACAGCCAAGTGGGACCCAGAGCTTGGCCTGCATTGCTGGTGTCTCACTGGGTCACATGCACCCCAAGTCCACTGGATACAAGAAGTGAGGAAGAAGGGGTTGGATAAACGTTAGGGGATCATTTCCAGGTGAATATATTCAGCAATCAATGCATCCCACATTTTCCCCGCATGTAGAAGAGCTTACAGTCAAGCACTTAATGCAAAGCAACTGAATTTGAGGGTTCTTTTCTAAAGAAATTGAGCCGATTATCTAGGAGGCACTCGAGTGTGGGAGTTGGTGCTTCCTAGCGAAGTTCTCATCATTTGACTTAATTCAGTGCCAGCTTCTGACTCACACTAGAACCAGGCTTTCCAGTCAGCAAATCTCACCCACAAAACACCTCAGAGTCAACTCTGTAGTTCCTCATTTTAAAAATGTGAATGGACAACTAAATGCATTAGTCAGGCGGGGCGCGGCGGATCACGCCTGTAATCCTAGCACTCTGGGAGGCCAAGGTGAGAGGATCACTTGAGGTCAGGAGTTCAAGACCAGCCTCAGCAAGTTTGAGACCCCCGTCTCCAGTAAAAATAGAAAAAATTAGCCAGGCGTGGTGGCCAGAGCCTATAGTCCCAGCTACTCCGGGGGCTGAGGCAAGAGGATTGCTTGAGCCCAGGAGTTTGAGGTTGATATGAGCAAGGCTAACGCCATGGCACTGTAGCCTGGGTGACAAAGTAAGCAAGGCTTTGTCTCAAAAAAAAAAAAAAAAAAAGTATTAGTCATATAAATAAAGCTTGCAATGTGGGAAAAAAAAAAAAGACCAATAAGAATAGCTCACATTTATTGAGGGGTTGCTGTGTGTCGAGAGTTGTCTAAGTATGCTCATAAACAAACTCTCTAAATCTTCACAACAATTGTGTCAGTTTAGGTTGTAACTATTATGCCCCAGGAAACAGGCAGAGCTGGCTTAAGTAACGTGTCCAAATTTGCATAGTTAGCTTGTATTAGAGATGGGGTTTACTGTTTTCAGCTTGCACTGATAACTACTATACAATATTGCCTCTCATAAATAAATAGGAACTGACCCCAGAGGAAAGAAATAACCTAAATCAAACAAAAAAACAAAATGTATTTATCTTTCCTTAAGAAGG
Source organism: Avahi laniger (assembly GCA_963575035.1). Taxonomy (NCBI): domain Eukaryota; kingdom Metazoa; phylum Chordata; class Mammalia; order Primates; family Indriidae; genus Avahi; species Avahi laniger. The sequence goes on along the minus strand of CAUYSK010094077.1, from coordinate 33,031 downwards.
AGTTCCTTGGGAAAACAAACATTTAATTAGAAATTCCAGAAAATATTACACTTATAAAATAATATGAAAAAGGAACAATTACTGAATAAATAAGGAGCTCTTGAAAATTTCAAATACAGGCCAGATGCAGTGGCACACGCCCATAATCCTAGCATTCTGGGAGGCGAGGCAGGAGAATTGCACGAGCTCAGGAGTTCAAAGACCAGCCTGAGCAAGAGTGAGACCCCATGTATACTAAAAATAGAAAAATTAGCTGGGTACAGTGGTGCACACCTGTAGTCTCAGCTACTCAGGAGGCTGAGGCAGAGAATCACTAGAGCCAAGGAGTTTGAGGTCTCAATGAGCCATGATGATGTCACTGCACTCTAGCCTGGGTGACGGAGGGAGACTCTGTCTCAAAAAAAAAAAAAAAGAAAGAAAAAGAAAATTTCAAAAAAAACATTATCGACCCAAGGAAGGACAATAAATCATGGAGCCCCTTTTAAGAAAAAGAAAACTAAAAAACAGAGTAAAAGGACATAGAAAAATCAATTAGGTCAAATATCTACCTAATAGGCATGCTGGACATAGAGAATAAAGAAATAATGAAGAGAAAATAAAGAATTTCATAAGTCATTTTCCAGAACTAACAGGAGAAACATATCTTCATTTGGAAAACCCCCCTATCCTCCCAATGAAATCATAAGGACCACCACTCAGCATACCATTGTCTAACTTCAGAACCAGACAGAGACAGGAAGATTCCAAATGCCTCCAAAGAAAAACCAGTAAGTAAATCATCTACAAAAGTGTGATTATCAGACTGGTAGCAAAATTCTCATCAGCAACTAAAAGATTAGGAAGAATACCCTCAATATTTAAGAGAATCTTTTTTTAAGGTACTAAGATACAACCCTGGTTCTCCAGCATAAACCAGAATCAATAGGATATATATGTGTGCACATGTAGTAATATGAGACAGATTTATTTTAAGGAAAATTGTGGGAGATGGCAAGTCTAAAACTTGTAGAGCAGGCCAGCAGCCTGGAAAATCAGACAGGAGTTGATGTTGCAGTCTTGAGGCAGTTTTTTTGTTATTGTTTTTGTTTTTGTTTGCTATTAAGGCCTTTCAACTGATTAGATAAGGCCCACCCACATTAGGGTCATTTTCTTTGCTTCAAGCAAAGTAAAGTTTTTAAAATTTTAGATGTGAAGGACATCTACAAAATATCTTTACAGCAAGATCTAGATTAATTTTTCATTAAATAACTGGGTCAAGTTGACAATAAAATAACCATCACAGGTGCTTTAGCCTCATTCCTCATCCCACCCCAATTCTTTAAAAAAACTGTAGTAAAATACACACAACATAAATTTCATCATAGCAATTTTTGAGGGTTTGAATTTCTGCACATCCTTGCCAACACTTGCTATTTTCCTTTTATTTTTTTTAGGTATGCCATCCTAGTGGGTGTAAAGTGGTATCTCAATGTGGTTTTCATTTGAATTTCCCTAATAACTAATGCATATTTAGTTGAGTATCTTTTAATGTACTTCTTGGCCACTAACATATATTCTTTAAATAAATGTCTATTCAAGTCCTTTGCTCATTTTTAAATTGGATTTCTGTAAGAACTATTTATATATTCTAGATATTAGACCTCTATTAGATATATGATTTGAAAATATTTTCTTCCCTTCAATGGTTGTCTTTTCACTCTCTTGATAGTGTCCTTTGATGTATAGAAGTTTTTAATTTCAATTAAATCCAATTTATCTATTGTTTTCTTTTGTTACTTATGCTTTTTATGTCATATCTAAGAAACCAATGCTAAATCTAAGATCACCAAGATTTACTTCTATGTTTTCTTCCAAGAGGTTCCTAATTTTAACTCATATATTTAGGTGTTATATTTTGATCTATTTTGAATTAAATTTTGTATAATGTAGTGAGGTAAGGGTCAAACTTCATTCTTTTGTGTATGGATATTCAGTTGTTCTAACACCATTTTTTCAAGACACTATTCTTTCTCATTGAATGGTCTTGGCATCCTTGTTGATAAATTGGACATAGATCTATGGATTTATTTCTAGACTCACAATTCTGTTTCACTGATCTGTATGTGTATTCTTGTGTCAGTGTCATACTGTTTTGATTACTGTAGCTTTGTAGTAAGTTTTGAAATCAGGAAGTGTGGGTCCTCCAATTTTCTTGCTCTTTTTAAATGTTGTCTTAGCTATTTAGAGCCCCCTGCAATTCCATATGAATTTGAAGGTGGTTTTTTCCATTTCTGAAAAAAAAAAAAAAAAAAAAAAGAGAGAGAGAAAAAGTAAAAGAAAAACTGTTGGAATTTTGATAGGCATTGAATTGAATTTGTAGATTGATTTGGATAGTATTGCCATCTTAGCAATAGTAAGTCTTCTAATTCATGAACATTTTATGTCTTTTCATTTATTTAGGTCTTCTTTAATATCCTTCAGCAAAATCTTTTGTAGGTTTCAGTGCAAAAGTCTTTCGCCTCCTTGATTAAATTTATTCACATTTTGTTCGTTTGGATGCTATTGAAAATGGAACTCTTTTCCTGATTTCTTTTTTGGATTGTTCATTGCTAATATGTAGAAATATCACTGAATTTTGTGTGATTTTGCATCCTGCAACTTTACTGAATTCATTTATTAGCTCAAATAATTTGGGGAATTTTTTTAGAATTTTCTATTTATAATATTATATCATCTGTGAATACATAGTTTCACTTCTTCCTTTGCCATCTGCAAGTTTTTAATTTCATCTTCTTGCCTAATTTCTCTGGCTAAAACTTCCAGGACAATGTTGAATAAAAGTGACAAATAGTAAGCAACCTTGTCTTGTTCCTGGTCTTAGGGAGAAAGTTTTCAGTCTTTCCACTGAGTATTGTGTTAGCTGTGGGTTTTTCATAAATTCTTTTTATCATGTAAAAAAGTTCTAAGGGATTTTTTTCCCTCCTAGAATTCTACACTCAGTCAAGCTTTCAATCAGAGGTGAGAACAGAATAAAAGACATTTTCGAACTTGTAAAATCTCAGAACCTTTCATCTTATGCATTTTTTCAGAGGCAGTTATTTGAAAATGTACTACAGCAAAACAAAGGAACAAAGTAATCAAAGGGAAGATGTAGGATCCAAGAAATAGTAGAGTTGCCCAGTCGAGGAGCACAATAAAAGGGAGCCCTAGGATGACATCACATCTAGAAAGCAACCAGTTCAAATGATAATACTGGTAAGATGAAAAGATTTCAAGAAGGAGATCTGTGGTAAGGGTTTGAAGTAGGGGAAGTATGAAAATATTAATCCACAAATGAAGAAACTAGTCAAATTCACACAGAAAGTCAGGAGCCTTGTGGAACAATGAAATATATTCCAAGTTACAAAAAGAATAAGAAAGGGACTATTTAGATAAATACATAGTGAGGAAAGCATCATAAGAAAACAATCTGAACTAGGAAATATGAAACAAACTAAACCGTGAAATGATTTTAAGCCATTGGTGGCACAAGAAAGGTCCCTTCATTTGAACTTAACATAAGAAACAATCATCGGAATGGCACCAAAGTCATGAAATTGTACCATTGGAAAGTCTCTGATTGACTAATATTTACATACTCATAAAAATGTTAAAGCTATTTATTGGCTTTCAGCATTCACAAAGCTATAGACAAGTCAAAGGAAAGTTTAATTATGGTTATAGAACAGAATGAAAATGTAACCAACAGTCCAATGGGAAGACAAAACAAAGGTTTTGGACTATCTCTTGGACATTAATTTGTTCCCAACTGTCTCTTATTAGTCAGATTGTGTTCTCCATGGTAATGTACTCTACAGATGTTGGGGGGGCCCTTGAAGATGTTTGAGGGGTGGAGAGGAATGGCAGATTTATAAGGCAACATGAAGATTGGTGGTTTGAAGTCCTAAAAAGGAGATATAAAGAAACCTTTTCAAAAACACTGGTTAGAAAAAAAAAGTAGAATATTCTTTCATCCTCTAGGGAAGAAAAATAGAACTGGTAATAAGAATACTTGAGGTAGAGGGAAAGAAAGTTTCAGGAAAATTTGCCAGATTATTCTGAAAGTTCCATCATTATTTAACTAGTTTCTAACTTCTGCCTGAAAACCGAGAATGGTATATCACATTCAATTCATTTTAAGCATAAATTTGAATCCATGAATAAAGTTTTTCATTTTTACAGACACCACACCCTTTTCCTGTTCTCTAGTTCTTTTCAATTTTGTTCCATAAGACAATCGTGCCATTATGCTCCATGGAAACCATTCCATGCATTCTTGGCATCAGTTTTTGATCCTCTTGGTATCTTTAATTCCTACTAATATGAACGGCCATGACATCAGTATCAAAGGATCATTTAGTCTGGTGCACAATGTGAGCCATGCTCGTAATGAATTATTTTCTGTGCACATAATATATACAAATTCAAATTCAAAGCTTGCCCAGAATATAAATAGTTCCTGAATATATTCTGTCCTTTTTGAAAAGTAATGCTGTATTTATATGCACAAATTCCATGATTTCTCCTAGCCATTTTGGACATATTATATGTGACTTCACCAGAAAGGGAAAGTAGAAAGTTAAGCAATTATCCAATGAATGTATTTAATGGAGACAGTCAGTCTGGACCATATAAGTGGTAAAACATTTTCTCAGAATCCCTTTTTGAATCTTGAATTGTCAACACAATTACCTCAACCCCTCAGTTATTTGTGTATGTACTGCAGATTGCTCAGAATGAAGATATTGAGTGGCAATATTTTGCCTATTTTCATAGAAAAAGAAGAAATCGACCCTGTTTAAATAAATGGTAAAACCGTTTGAGGTGGACATTGGCAAGTTTAGTTTTTTTTTTTTTCCATGAGGTAAATGACGTACCCTCAGCTCTAGCTGAATTCTCAAGTTGTTGCTTAACTCTTCCTGTGGACCTTCTCCAAATACAGCTTTACCTAACACACTAGACATGGAAGAGGCAGAAGGGAGAACAGACTCCTCTGGAGATTTCACTCACTCATTTTAAATGGTCTTTGACATGCTTGTGTACATGTAGTTCAGAACCCTGGGGCTCAGGGTGCAAATATGTAGAATACATAAATTAACACCTTGAATCAAAAGCCAAGGTATGTTTTTAAACCAGCACAGAAATGTGGATTAGCTCTCCCTCCCACTCTTCCACCCTCTTAAAATGGCCCCACAGGAAGCAAGGTAGGAAGATTACTTTGTTTTCCACCCTCTCCAGCCCTACAGTTCTATCTGAGGCAAAGGCAGCTCATTGGAGTTGTCCCAGCAGGCTTGTTATGTCTGAGAGTGAGGAGGAAGATGCTGAGAGCTGGGCTTGTTAGTAGCATGTTTTCCAGAGCACAGTATGGGTGTGCTGTGAATACTGAGATGACATCAATTACAGAAGATAATACAAAAACTCACTTAGCATTAGGTACAAGACAAGGCCAAGCAAATCTTCAGCTGTATACAGATCTACCACCTGTTTTCAGGATTGGTTGGCAAGAGAATAATGTAGTTGAAAAATCTCTGCAACGATCTACCGAACTCTAAAACATGCCTCCTTGCTTCATGGGGACTCCAGTCTTCCTCAGCCTGTGTGAGCATCTTCATGATGTCCCATCCCCAGCATTACCCCTTCCTAAAACTGACCCTATGGTTCTTTAATCAACTGATTTGCTATTTCTTCCATCTCCACCCTAACTCTGATACTCATGAGTCCATGTGTCTCAATCTCCAAAGGTGTCTACTCTGAAAATTTTCACTCTAAAATTTCCCATGATCAGAGAGCTTCACATTTGACATCCCTCTGTCCATCAGTTCAACTCCCTCTTCATTTGGTTATCAACAAACGTCAAATATCTGCCATCTTCAGCTTTTCTTTCCACCTTACTGTCTGCTCCACCTGGGCAGTCATCTAAAATTTGTCACTTAAGTGATCCTTTCTTTTTATTACTTACAGAAATAAAACATACTCATGAACACTTCTTTCTTTAGCTTCACACGATTCACTATTCCATAGTATAGATAAAATGGTTAATCATTTCAACAATGTGTTCATCTGGAATCCTTTAGATATTTGTAAACCACTATTTTCCCTCAGTGGCCTAGATTCTGTTTTCTCCCTTTTCTGCTCCCAGGCTGGTAAATGTCATTTAGAGTAAGTCACAGAAACCTGTTGATGCCATTTCTAATTCATGCCCTCTAAGCTCACATACCTGGCTCCTTCTTAATTGTTGGTGATCGTTATTTAAGTCTCAGCAACTGCTATTCCTCACTTAATTCACTTTCCTTAATCCTCAACTCCATTGTCCCATCTGGGACAATGGTTCATTTGTAAAAGAAAAAGAAAAAAAGAATAAGAACTCCATCCTTGATTTTTCTCTTTCTGGACAGATATTTTAACATCACACTTTACTGAAAAGATAGGCATCATCTGATTTGACATATCCTGCAAAATTCCTGTGGTCTTTGCTGCTGCTTTTCTTTAGCAAGTGCAAATCTGAGCTTTTTCCCCTGGGCTGCTCTCTTCCCTGCCCTTTCATGGAGAGGTTAAATAATGACTTGCCCACACCCATGTAGTTTCCAAGTGGCAGAGCTGGGTTTCAAACCCAAGCAACTTGATTGTCAACGCCTGTGCTTAATCACTATGCCAGGCTGCCTCTCGCTTATGCTATTGCCCCTCATCTCCCAGTTTTCTGAAAGAATCATCTTTGCCTCTTGATTAAATCCTTACCATCCCTTCCTTAATCCTTTGCAATTCCCTTCACAATCCCACAGTATCCTGAAACTATTCTCTGCAAGATGCACTCATCCAAAGACTTTTTCTTGATTGCGTCATCCTCAACTTTATTCTAGAGGATTTGAATTTATTGGTAGGGGGAAAGGATACCGGAAGAGAACTCAAATTTACCAAGCTGCTGTTAGTTACCAGAACCTTTGCATATTATATAATCTAATTTAATCCTTGCAACAGCTCCATGATATAAGTAATATTATTTCTTTTTCATAGCTGAGAAAAATATTTGCAAAACACATTTGCTCAAGGATATGTCTAAATCAGAATTTATTTTAAGACAAAAAAAAAACCTTTTAGGACTCAATAATAAAACATAAAACCCAATTTTTAAAATTGAGAAGAAGATTTGAACACTGTACCAAAGAGTGGTAAACAAATAGTAAAAAGATGCTTCACATCATTAATGATTAGGAAACTGCAAATTAATGATACCATCTACACACACTAAGAAGATTCACAATACTAAGTGCTGACAAATATGTGAAACAACAGGGTACATTGCTGGTGGGAATGTAAAATGGTTCATCTAATTTCAAAACAGTTTGGCAGTTTCTTATAAAGTTTAATATACATCTACCATATACCATCTAATCCCACAACTAGGTATTTACCCAAGGAAAATGAAGATGTATGATCATACAGAGACGTACTCAGACATTCATAACGGTTTTATTCATAACTGCCCCAAACTGGAAACAGCTCAATTTTCCATCAACAGGTGACTAGATTAATAAATTGTATTACATTCAAAAAATGGATAACTACTCAATAATAAAAAGGAATGAACTACGATATCTGACAACAACATGGATGAATCTCTAAAGCATTATGCTAAGTGAAAGAAGCCAGGCATAAAGGATTATATATATGAAATTCTAGAAAAGTCTAAACAATATTGATAAGATCAGATGTTGCTAGAAGCCAGCAATGAAAGAGAGGGATTAAGAATAAAGGGACCAGCCTGGAGGTCCCTGGAGGGGGCTCACACCTGTAATTCTAGCACTTTGGGAGGCCAAGGCAGGAGAATTGCTTGAGGCCAGAAATTTGAGACCAGTCTGAGTAAGAGTGAGATCCCTTCTCTACAAAAAATAGAAAAATTAGCTGGGCGTGGTGGTGCATGCCTATAGTTCCAACTACTTGGGAGGCTGAGGCAGGAGGATCACTTGAGCCCAGGAGTTTGAGGTTGCAGTGAGGTTGCAATGATCACGCCACTGCATTCTAGTGGGGGTGACAGAGTGAGACCTTGTCTCAAAAAAATTGATAAATAAGTAAAGGGGACAAGAGAATCTTGGGTGGTGATAAAATGTTCTATATCATAATTGTGGTGGTAGTTTCACAGTTTTGACAAATGTAAACATTTGTCAAAAATAATCAACAATTCACTTTAAATGTGTGAATTTTATTGTACGTAAATTATACCTCAGTAAAACAAATAAGAACTATAAAAGGAGGGGTGAGAAAATTTGGAAAGAACAGCAATTAGAAAAGCTACCTTGACCATGACTATGTTCACCCTTCCCTTCTCGTTATTTCTTTCTTCTGGTCCTTCCATATTCCTCTACAGTTTTTCCCCCCATTTCTCAAATTTTTATTTCCACAAGTGATTAGCTCTGCAAATTACCTGGTAATTTTTAATCATGGAAAGTGGCTATCACGTGAACTGGAGACAGCCTTCGCGGGATCACATGTTAAGGAGTTTCCTGTGACTAGATAAGCAGAGCTGGGTGAGAGTGAAACGTGAACATAACTGTTATCACAGCGATGGCTGCCAGCAAGACAGAACTGAGTCTGATGCTCTATCACGGCAACTCTATTAGCCCTTCGGGTTGACATATTTCCTCTCTCCTCCTTTCCACGATCTTGATTTTCTATTTCAGTTTCATCATCCTTCTAATACATATCTTCTTCGTGAGCCACCTAAATTCCTTTTGAAAAAGAAAAGGAATATAAATAAGGGAAGTAAAATTATAATAATAATGATGATGCTTAAGATAATGTTATTATTGCTATATATAGAAAGGGCCAAGGTGGTTTATAGCTTGCTTATAGTTCTTTTCCCAAAACACAGAGGTAATTAACATTTCCCAGTACCGGGTGTAATACTCTGAAATTACAGAAAAAAAAAAAATGAAACCTGTTCTCCTTGTTTCTTACGTATAGAAAAAACTAAACTTACTGCTACATTTTTGAAAGCAATCTCATTTGGACCTCAAACTTGAGGACTTATTCACACCTCCTCAGTAGCAATAATGTCCTGATGTGCAGGATGCTTGCCAGTTGCCCTTCCAGATCCACTCTCTGCCCCTCTCCTTTTGGACTATATCAATGGGTATCTTTTTTTCTGGCGTCTATTCTGGTTTGACCCATGGGAGACAGCAACAGGAGGATGAGAGAAATGAAGTTGCATGTTTATTCCCCTGGCTCTCTTTATGCCCGTCCACACATTAACTGAATTTCTCTTTGGAAAGCTAGACTGCTGTCATGTGGCCCCTCCCCACCCTACAGGGACAGCGGTTGACTCTAGGTTCCATTGTGTGCTTTCTCCCCTTCCTCCTGCATACCTAGGTGAGGAACAGACAACCCCATAGGGCTTCACTGTTCCTTGTTGGTTTCCCCCAACCCTGCCATCATGGGTTGAAGGTGGCCCCGAAAAAGATGTGTCCACAACCTAATCCTCAGAACCTGTGAATGTGACCTTATTTGAAAAAAATATCTTTGTAGATGCAATAAAACTGAGGACCTTGAGATGAGGAGATGATTCTTGACTATCTGGTTGGGCTCTAAATCCAATCCTAGATGTCCGTGTAAGAGAAAGGCAAAGGAGGTCTGACAGACAGAGAGAAGACATGGACAGAGGAGAAGACGACAAGAAGACAGAGGCAGAGACTAGAGTGATGTGGTCACAAACCAAGGAAGCCAAGAAAAGCCAACAGCCACCAGAAGCCGGGAGAAGCAAGGAAGGATTCTTCTCCAGAGCCTCCAGATGGAGCACAGTCCCGCTGATACCTTGATTTTAGACTTCTGGCCTCTAGAACATGAGAGAATAAATTCCTCTTGTTTTAAGCTGCTAAGTTTATGGTCATTTGTTACGGCAGCCCTAGGAAACCGATACACCTGCCCACATCTTTGTAAACAGACCCTCTTAAAACTCTTGCCAATTACATGGTTTACGTGGGCCCCATCTCCTGCCAAGATATACCAGGCATATTGGTAATGAATGAGACTTCTAGGAATGTTCTGGTGATATAAAATGCAAAATTGGCATTTACAGTACTTATCCTTATTAAACATTTAAATTTGTATATGCTAACAACTCTCTTTAGCATAAGGTAGGTCTAGATGCATAAGGTAAGCTACAAAGTCCCCAAATACCATATCGTGGCATTGTTTCTCTTGTAAGATATTTCCACATTAAGAATTATAGTTTCTAGAATGTTCTATGAAATTTCCTGTGCAGTACGAGTTGATATCTGGACAAGGAGACTTTCAGTTATTATTTCACAGACAATAATTTTTATGTGGCGTCACCAGGTGGCCTACCAAAACAATCCCTGTGGGAGAAACCAAGCCAACAGCAGCGGAAACATTGTTTATAGACAGCTGGAGCCATGACAAAGTCCAGGGAAAGTTAGCCAGAGAAGAGCCTTAGAACAGCTCTGGAGGGAGCACCTATATTTGAGGTGCAAAAGGTGAAAGAAGAGGCAGAAGAGCAGTCAGGAGCACAGGAGGAGATTCAGGAATGTGAGGAGTTTCAAGGGACCTAAAAACATAAAGTGTTTCTAAACCTGAGCCTCAGAGTTTCAGAGGAATGAGTGCTAATAAAAGGCCATTAATTTGGGAACTTTCAGGAGAGTGCCTGAGACAAAAGCCAGACTGCAAGAAAAGGGTCTGCTGATTACTGATAAGGATCTACTGTGCTGGGTGAATTTTCAAATACACAAACAGCAACTCTTTCAGAGCAGTGGCTCGCCATGCTCACTGTACATTCTACTCCCTGCGGAGCTTTTAAACAACACCAACACTGAGGGTGCATCCCAGACCAATCAAATCAGAATTTTAGAGAGTGGAGTCCAGCCAGTACCACTATTTAAAAGCTTCTGGATTCTTCTAATGAATGTCCAAGACTGAGAATCACTGCTACGGAGGGGTTCAGAAACCCAGGCCCAAATCCAACATGCTGTTTTTATAAATAAAGTTTATTGGAAAACAGCTGCACCCATTCATCAGCTGGGGTATTGTCAGTGGCTAGTTTTGTGGTACAATGGCAGAGTTGAGTAGCTGTGATGGAGACCACATGGCCCACAGAGGTGGAAATATTAACTAGCTGGCCCTTAACAGAAATAGCTTGCGGATCCCCGATACAGAACAGAGTTTCTCAGCCTCAGCCCATTTTACGTTTTTGATGGGATAATTCTTTGTTCTGGGAAGCTGTCTTGTGCATTGTAGGAAGTTTAACAGCATCCTTAGCATTTATTTACTAGATGCCAGTACCACCCCCTTCCAACTCTCACCCGCATCTAGTCATGACAATCAAAATGCCTCTAAACATTGCCAAATGTCCCATGGACAAAATCACCCTGATTGAAAATCATGGTTACAGGGCAAGAAAGAATATACAGTCAATTCTTGTTATTCGTAGTAGTTACGCTCTATCAAATCACTCTAAACACTGAATCACTGAAAACTCAGCCATTGCTCCTAAAGGAAATACAGGGTTAGGTTCCTGCAAGCTTCTGATTACAACATTTTTGTCAATCCATCAATATATAATCTTATTTTATGTGTATTTCTGTTTAAAGACACCATACTTAATATATATTTCTAAGAAATAATTATATGCAGTATTTCTTTATAATAAAACACTAGCCTAGAGGGATTTAGCGTTTTCCTGACCCTGGATAACAGGGCTGTAAATTTCCTTGGTTTTCAGCTTCACAACTCATCTTCTCATGAATCCACAAATTCAGCCATTTTTCCATCTTTTCTATGGCTTCATTATGCCCTATCAGTGTTACTTGGGCGGTTTCCAGAGCAGTTGCATATACAGATTGGTGAATTTCCTCATGCTTGAATGAAGCTTATCCAACACATGTATTTTCTCCATACGGCACAACACAGTCTTCTTGTGTTTAGAAACTTGTCCAGGCAGCACTTCAGCACTACAGTTAGGAGCTTTTTAAACAGTGAAGTCATTAATAAAAAACAGAAAAATGCAAAAAAGTGACAATAAATAGACTGCAAAAGGACACAATTTACTGCAGGAGAGCTGGAACAAGAAGGCAGAACTTTGCCTTGTTTGACTTCAGCTGGAAACATGCTCGACAAGGGACTCAAATTTTTCACCACTTTGAGCATGCCCACAAATGACCACAAAAGTGTCATGAGTATTGATTTTGGAATTAAAAAAAAATTTAGCAAGTAGACTAAATAATAATTAGGATCAACTGTATAACAGATCAACTACCAGAATGTAAGTTCCACAGGAACAAGCACCATGGTTTTTTAATTTTTATATACCAAGTGCTTAACACATAGGAGTGTTCAGTAAATAGTTGTCTAATAAATAAATGAATATTTAAAATGAGAATGTATGCTGATTGTGGTGCTTTTAAAATTAAACAAGTCTTACATACAGCACAAAGAAGAGGGAGAATTTACAAAAGACCTAGTGATTTTTCCTGACCACTCCATGTCATCTGAAGGAGTTTGAGACTTGGCAATTGGTTATCTAAATGTGGAGAACACAAGTGAAAGTTAGAGAGAGCACAATGGAACAAGTGGAGAAGGTGACAAGAATGAATTTTAGGAAGTTTGCAGGTTCCCTTTAACTAAAAGAAGTTTGGAAGATGGATACCCACCCATCCTCACCTCTCTAGACTCGATCAGATCAAGCCAACTCCATACGTCTTAAGAAGAGTCATAATTAATTGCCTCCGTGACACTCCTTGACAGTTAACTGAACCTTAGGATTCATTTAATCACAAAAGAGTAGTAACTTTGATCAGCAAAGGGTAAATTCTTTTTTTCATGTTTGTACATCACCCAGGAGTTCCTGTGCTGTCTGGAATGTCTATGAAGAATTCTTATTCTCCTGGCAATCATCTTTAAAGACCATATTGCTAATGCCCAAGATCACTGTAATAATAGTGGCAATGAGACCTTACATTTTAAAATTAGAAATATCAAATCACAGCTTGGTAAGAGAAAACAAAAATTAAAAAGTAAATTTAAAAAAGTAAAATTAGCAATAATAGCTACTAACACAGGCTAACATATCATGCTCATTATTTACCAGGCACCTTTCTCAGTGATTTTATAAATAGATAGATAGACACACACACACACACACACACACACACACACACACACAGGAGAGCTGTCCAGAAAGTATCCAGCCATTGTTAATATAACAAGAACAGTTACATAGCTGGATACTTTCTGGACAGCCCTTGTGTACACACACACACACACACACACACACACACACACATATAAATACAACCCATGAGAAGGAACAATTATTGTCCCCTCCAACAAGGAAATTGAGGCACACAGAGGTTAAGTAACTTGCACAGGGTCACACAACAATTAATGGAAAGGATTCAGCAATAACAACAAAAAGGGAACTATGTGAGATGGTAAGTATGTTAATTAGCATGATTATGATAATGATTTCACAATGTATGTGTACATCAAAAATCACATCGTACACTTTAAATACATAAAATTTTTATTTCTCAATTATACTTCAATAAAGCTGAAAAAATTAAATAAAATTAAATAAGCACAAGAGTTCAAACCTAAGTCTGTCTCTAGATTCCTATCCTCCAAAATGCATTCGTATATAAAATAAAAAGAGACTGCACTATGGTTTCATATGATCAGGAAATACATCTTGGACTAAATTTTCTGAATATGCAGACCTATTAACCACTTAGTAATACTTGTTGATCATATGCCCACTGAACACTGGTAAAATACAAAACTTCACTGCCCTTGAAGACTTTATATATTTTTGCCAGAGCCTGATGGGAAAGATATCTTTTTCTTTGTTGTTGTTTTATTTGTTATCTCTTTCAGACTATCCTCTTTTTCTCTTTTTTAATAAAGTAACTTGCCTCAAAATTCATTATAACGTGAAAAATAAAGTCATGTCTTTGTCATAGGTATTTTATAAGTCATGGAAAAAGATCAAGACAACTTGTCAAAGTGATATTAACCATTTTCATAAGAATGAAAATATGATCCTAGCAAGCCAAAGAGGTGCTGTAGCATAAATGGAAGAAAACAATTGTTTCAACGAAGACATGCTTTACTACGCATGAACTGGGATGATCCGAGGGTAGGAATAGCTTCGTATTGTAGCTCCAGGAGAAACCTAGAAAACATACTATGTTTTGCCCGTAACAAAATTAATCATGTGCAGAATGGCTAAATCTGATAGACAACTCTTATCTAGCGCCTGTGGCTACAAATCAGTCTCAGTGCCAAAAGGAAAAAAGAAAACAAAAACAGACAAGAAAAGACAGGAACAAGGGGAGTGTTTACACTTGTTGTTTACATTCTTCAAAACAGAAATTTTCTCAGAAAAATCAAATGAGGAAACCAGGCCTGTCAGAATGTTGATATTAAAGGAAAACAATCAATCTATTTTTGTAAGATAGATTTATAAAATAAACTAACCCAAACTAAAGCATTAACACATGCTGCTCTAGGAAAACCTGTCTCACCTATTAAGAAAGATTCCCATGCAATATCATACAAGCATTTGATTTGTGGTAGGAGCTCTACGGAAAACATAAAAGTTAGAATGTTCAGCAGGTCCACATTAAAGTATCCACTTCTATCTTTGACTACCTTTTGTCCTTTTAAGCTTCCTCAAAATTTTCAGCTTCCTGGTATTTAAAAGAACTGAAATAAAAAGCTGATGGAAAGCAGTTAGCAGAACATCAGCAGAATGGTAAATAGTAATTTTTTTCCCAAAGCAATCTAACCTCATTGAACGAATAAATACGAAACCACATTTTTTCATTATCATGTATCTTAAACACAATCTTGTTTAAATATATCTAATCTCACTAAACAAGAATGAAATCATGGGAGGGGTAAGTGAGAGTTTATCATTATCTTCCCCCTTAAATATAATCATATTCCCAGTAATTGTCTTTCAATATTTAAGATATGTATTCACATTTACAAAAGTTGGGATTTTTAGTAAATAATATCTGCTATATATATCTTAATGTTATAACATAATATGACATTATGCCAGTATATCTAAACTCATAGACAATCTAAAATACATCCTGTTTTCTGTTTGATTCCTATTTATTATATTATTTACTTAATTTAAAAGTAGTAAAAAATGTCTCCTATGTGAGATCTAAAGTTTTGAGAAGTGCATGGAGGCTCTCTGTTAACAGCATGAAAATTAAACTGAAAATGTGGATATGTTTTGAAGCGGGGTAATTGAGGAAATGAGGAATGCTCCTGTCCCTGGATCCTGTTAAAAATAAGACAGAGTCTCATCTGTCTGGGTTGGTTTGGGTGTGACCCTGACTGGAGGCAGGAGGATAGACTAGAATAGACGACCGCACGCTGTCCCT
Source organism: Avahi laniger (assembly GCA_963575035.1). Taxonomy (NCBI): domain Eukaryota; kingdom Metazoa; phylum Chordata; class Mammalia; order Primates; family Indriidae; genus Avahi; species Avahi laniger. The sequence continues at coordinate 17,609 of CAUYSK010094077.1, read as the reverse complement.
GACATCCTGAGGACTCTACAATCCTGGGAAATGCTTGGACTCGGGCACCATGGGAGGGAATGAGAGAAAAGCCCATCTGAGTTTTTATTGAACCACCAGGACCTACGAAGTAAACATGTCCTTCACTTCTGTAGGTTTCTGTAACTGAACAACACCTAGAATATACGGGTAGCCTCATTTTATACAGTAATGCATTAATCATGGTGGTGCTAGAAAGGACCTCAGAAATGATCCAGTCTTACGCAGACTTTCACCTATGTACTTAACTCTTGATTTTGAGAAACTGAATCTCCCAGAGATTCAGGGGAGCATGCTATTTAAAGGAATTCTATACTGAATCCTTTCATTAAGAGAGTATTCACCCTCTGTTTTGCTTTTTTTTTTTTCATCCATAATTCTGGTTTTCCTAAAGTGAGGTGTGCTTGTACTGCTTGAATTTTCACTGCTACATTTAAGAATTTTTTAGAATTTTGTGAACTTGTTTGGAAATACATTTAAGAATTTTAAAAAATTGATTGACTATTTACTGAGTGCATTATGGGGTGGTTACTAAAATTATAACTATAAAAACTACGCAACATGGAAAATATAAACGAAATGTTACATGAGAATGATGGAACCTGAGGTTGTGCATTTGCTGTGATAACAATTGTGTAAAAATCATAATTATATGTAAATTAAGATCAGAAGAAGCTTTTACAAGATGGGAGTAGGTAAAGACACAATGTTACAGAAATTTTTACTTGAAATGTGCCGTGAATTTCAAAATTGATTATAAAATTAATAACTGAATTGTTCACATTGTCCATTGGCTCTTGGCTTAAACTGAAATAATGAGGCATAATGTAATTCAAATCTCGATTCCTCTATTCTGAAGACTTGGGTGACGGCCGGGTATGGTGGTTCCCGCCTGTAATCCCAGCACTTTGGGAGGCCAAGGCAGAAGGATCTCTTGAGACCAGGAGTTCAAGACCAGCATGAGCAACATAGGGGACCTCTTCTTTACAAAAAAATAAAATAAAATAGCCTGTCGTTGTAGTGCATGCTTGTAGTCCCAGCTACTCAGGAGGCTGAGGCAGAAGGACTGCTTGAGCCCAGGAGTGCAAGACTGCAGTGAAATGTGATTGAGCACTGCTCTCTGAGTGACAGAGTAAGACCCTGTCTCTAAAAATAATAAATTTTTTTTTTTTTTTTTTTGAGACAGAGTCTCACTTTGTTGCCCTGGCTAGAGTGAGTGCCGTGGCGTCAGCCTAGCTCACAGCAACCTCAGACTCCTGGGCTCAAACAATCCTACTGCCTCAGCCTTCCGAATAGCTGGGACTGCAGGCATGTGCCACCATGCCCGGCTAATTTTTTCTATATATTTTTAGCTGTCCAATTAATTTCTTTCTATTTTTGGTAGAGACGGGGTCTCGCTCTTGCTCAGGCTGGTCTCAAACTCCTGAGCTCAAATAATCCGCCCGCCTTGGCCTCCCAGAGTGCTAGGGCGCGGTGGCTAGGCATGAGCCACCGAGCCCGGCCAAAAAATTTTTTAAATTCTTAAAAAGACATGGGTGAGATGTAACGTCACATAGTTTTGTTTTCTCATCTGCAAATACAAAGATAATAGCCTACATAGCAGGGAGATTGTGAGGGTTAAATGAGACAATATTTAGTAAGTGGCTGATGCTGTGTAAGAGCTATAGAGTGTAACAGATTCATGGAAGTCAAAGATGAGCTTGCCCTTCAGGAAACCAAGTAGAGAGTGGCTATTTTCCAGTCTGGATCCTAGCTGGGCAAGGGTACCCTGAGCTAACCATACTTTGCCCATTATCCACCAATGCCAATGACCTAGGGGTTTAGTAGGTAAACTAAGTAGGTAACCCACATAATTATCAGGCAATCTAGCCTCCCTGCAAAACACCGGCTAAGGGGTGTTAGCTCCTCCCTTTGAGTACATAAAAGACAAATCTTTCAAAAAATTAGGATATCCTAATGATTGCACAGCAGTTAATACCAATGCCCTGTAATCACATTACCCAGGAGTCTAACTCACTTTCTTCTAGACATCAGGGTACAGGTACTATTCTTCTGAGTGTTAGATTAGATTTTTTTCAACCCCCTAGGCCAGACATCTTCCAAATACAAAGGATTCCACAGAAGTCATTTTGACAGCACAGGATTACTCACATTTCATTATCCTTGCTGTGTCCATCACAATGCATATACCAAACACGGACAGTCCTGACGGAGATTGGACAGTTTACAATCACTGCATTCTGCATTGTGCATACAGGAAATGGAAACAATTGAGGTTCATATGAGCAGGAATTTAGTCCTCTAGACAGATTTACAGTCTTGCTTATATTCCAATATCCATTAGAGTATGAAGGCTGCAAACATAAAAGGCTCATGCAATCCTAGGAGCATAATTAGATGGAGAGTAATATTCCCCAAAGCGCAGGTGATAGCTTAGTGTCAATCTATGTGAAAGCCACCACACTGGAGGTGAATTTTAGGTCCCCAATGTTGGTCAATATTCCCTGTTAGTAACAAAATGGAATCAGGAAAATTCTCAATTCTGGTATGATAGCAAATGTGACAAAATTATTAACACTTAAATACAGGAAGAAAATTGGTGTTCTTTATAATTTAGAGATATGTGTAAAACAAGGATTTTAATAGAAAAGTGTGAAGGAAACATTAACATGCACCCTGAAATTGAAATATGCTCTACCGAAATAAGAGAAATGAAGATTTAGACAAACATCAACAAATGGGCTTGAGATTATAATGGGACACAAGTTACAGATGCTAATAAATCAATAGTGGGTTTGTCTTGCTCCTTTTTATATTAATAATAATAGAACATGATACTATCTTTAAAAAAGGGTGTACTATGAGAACTCAGCAGAACGCATACTTTAATGAGCATGAGACAGCACTTTGCTAGACTAACCAATCGAATCATTATGTAGCAAATTACAGGAGATCTAAAAAATACATCTAAATATCAGAAAATATTTAAAGGAAAGATGAAAGGCCTGGGGTTATTTAGTCAATAGAAAAGATGTCTGAGAAGCTATTTATATCATAGAGGACTGACTAAACATTATCCATCATCCACAGAACAGAATGTGATTTCTTAATGTCCTAAATTGCCATGTGAGCACCTAGAAATAACAACGAATTTCTTGATAATAAAAATGACTTTACTCTTGAGTAAGTAACTGAAGGAAGTTGTATGGTCCTGTATAGTCCATAGGTCAATAACAAATGAAAAGCTCTGTCTTATGTAAGCCAGTTTAGTGCTAAGGAGGCCCAAGGTATTAGATCAGAGAATGTCTAGGAGTTTCAGCCAACTCTTGTATTCTATAAACATTTTGACTTAATTCCTACCTTTGGCCCACTGCTCTTTTTTGTGTGTGTCCTCTCCTTAGATGATCTCATCCTTCTTTTGATTTTCAACATAACTCATTTATTGTTGCTGACTCCCAAGTCTCTCTCCATCTCCAGCCTTTCCTCTAAATGTCAGACTCACAGATAGGAGTACCTTCGGGACATACTCACTCAGCTGTTCACTGACACCTGAAAACCAGTACCCTACCCCCAAACAAATACTTTTATGTTCAACCCAGCACTGTTCACAACAGCCAAAAGATGAAAGCAATACAAATATCCAGCAACAAATGAATGACTAAACGAATTGTGATGTATATGCCCAAGAGAATATTATTCAGCCATAAGAAGGAATGAAACACTGACACATGCTATAATAGGGATGAACCTCAAAAACATTATGCTAAGTGAAAGAAGCCAGGTAAAAAAGGTCATGTGTTATATAATTCCATCTACACAAGCCATTTAGAATCAGCAAGTCCACAGAAACAGAAAGCAGATTGTTGGTTTCCAGGGGCTAGAAATAGGGAGGAATGGGGGATAACTGCTTAGTAAGTTATTTTCTGAATTAAGTTCCATGTAGCATACAATGTTTATTATATGCGTAAGTAGAGCAAGTAAAAGAGTAAGTAATAAGAACGTGCTCATTTGACATTTCTGTATCTATTATTGTGCTAGTCAGCCTCCAAAGGTGACCTATAATGATCTTCCCCTCCTGGTATTCACGTCTTGTGTACACAGTCCCTGGCCACATGGTGACTAATAGACTATGGCAGAATTGATGGTTTGTCACTTCTGAGATGAGACTATAAAAGACACTGAGTCTCGGTTGACCAGGTGCTCTCACTCTCTCCCTGATCATTCACTCCAGCCGCCACGTGGCTGTGAGCAGTCCTGTGGAGGGAGACTCAGAGAGAGAGGGCCTGAGGACAGCCACATGAGTGAGTCAGACCTTCAGGTGACTACCGCCCCAGCTGACAGCCCAATCTCATGAGAGACCCTGAGCCAGAACACCCAGCTAAGCCACTCCCGAATTCCTGACCCTCAGAAACCACATGAAATAACGAATGTTTATTATTTAAGCTGCCAAATTTGGGGGGTAATTGTTAATCAGCCATAGATAACTAATACAATTATTAAATCTTAACGGTAACTATGACAATAGTTTGGAACTTAAACCAATAGAACTTTTTTCAGGGGTGTGGTTTTATTACTAACATTGTTAGAGATAAAAAGGGTGCAAAGTGATAATATAAAAAAGACTGGTTTTTGGTTACTTTCTTAGTGCTTTTAAATTCTCCATCAGCAATGCACCCCTTACTGCTTGCACCTAGAGTGGATCACTCCCACTGTTCTTGCACATCCCAACCCTAATTTAAGGCATCGTTACTTCTTCCCTGGAGTAACTGAGGTTTCTCATTCTAGTCTCACCCTTTCCCATTGACTCTGTCTACCGAACTGATGACAGTGCAATCTTTCTAATCATAAATCTAACCTTGTAACTTAGATTGCAGCTCAGATTTCTTAAAACCCCTCAATAACTCCCTTTTGCCTGCATAATAAAGTCCAGGTGACTTACCAGCTCTTCATGTCGACTGTGCTTAAAATACTTGAAAATTTCACTTATTGTACAATGGTATTCTAATAAGGTTCTCATGGTCTGGCCCTATATAAACCTTTCCAGCTTCAATTCTACTCACCCCTGCATGTACTTTAGTTCAATTGTACTGCTATAATAAAATATCACAGACTGGGTAATTTATAAACAATAGAAATTTATTTCTCACAGTTCTGGAGGCTGGGAGGTCTGAGATCAAGGTGCCAGCATTCAGTGTCTGGTGAGGGCCCTCTTGCTGCATTCTCCCAAGGTTGAAGGCAGAAGGGCAAATAGGGCCTAAGCTAGTTCCTTCCAATTCTTTTATAAGGCACTAATCCATTCATAAGAGCAGAACCCTCATGACTTAATCACTTCTCAAAAGGTCCCACCTCTTAATACCACCACAACGGGGATTAAGTTTCAACATGTGAATTTTAGGGGACATTCAAACCATAGCAGCATGTACTTGGAGTTTTAAGTCACAATGAATGATTTGTAGTTCTCCAAGCATACACTTCTGCACTGATCTTTTTGCCTGCAATTCTCCAACTCTCCTCCAACTCTACCCTACTTCATGCCAGTTGTACTCTTATTTACAAGGTAAATTCACTGGATTGATGTCCTGAGAGAGGTTCAGACTGGGCGCCATGGGAGGGGCACTCAACCCAGCCTGGTGGCTGAAAGAAGTTTGGATGGAACTGAGTCTTAAGGAAAGAGTAAGAGTGAACAAGATGAAGAAAGGTGACAGATGCCCTAGGCAGAAAAGGTCCAATCTGGTTGGAGTTGAACAACCATGTAGTGAGGGCTGGAAGGAGCATGCATGGAAAGGAGGATAGAATTACAAGTCAAGAGGTCACATGGTGGATGAAAATGAACGTGGAAAAATGGGAAAGGAGTTATGAGTTGTGGTAAGAAGTGGGCACTGAATGGTGCTTCTCAAACTTTGGTGGGGCTAGGAGGACACGGTGTGAGAATTTTAAAATTTGGATGATATTTTAAAAAGCATATTACTATTTGTAAAGCAAATACTTTTCTTTAGCAATGACATAAAACGAGATTTTAGTTTCTTAATTCGGAGCTCAACAAAGTAGGGTCTGCGGATTAATGTCTGAGAAACATCAAGCTAGGAGACTTACACATAAACATTCCTGAAGACTGTAAAACAATTCCCTGTTTATGACAAAACCTCATTGTCTTTTATAAGCGCTGGTTCCCTTTTATCTACGTTCTTATTTGCCTAACCTTCTGAGGACTCTAACATATATGCCAGTCACACTTTCATCTGGTAAAAACCGTGTTGCCTTTCTGTTTAAGTGTTCAGTAAATGTATCCCAGATATCACCCAGTTACCCAGCATAGAAGCAAGAGTACTCAACAACAAGAATTCTCCAAGTTCTGCATGAGGTCTTTCTCATGCACCTACATCCCATTTACAATTCACTGATGCTGTAGTGCATGGGCTTTTTGTAGCAAAATATCTCATTTTATCCTTCAGTTATTTCAATACTCTCAGGCAGACAGCATTAGAGCAAAGGCATTAATCAAAGCTAATTTGTTTGGTCCACTTTTGATTAACTATACCAAAAACCATTTACTTTTGGCTAGAAGAGAAACCAGATTGGAGATCTTGGATGGGACAGTTTGTGCCTCAAGGTCTTTAACTTGTCGCTTCTGCAGGAACACAACCCTCCGCTTTCTACCCCATGCAAGGTTCTTATTGCTGACCCATTCTTATTTACCAGGTTTCCTCAAAGAAACTTTCCCCAACTACTCTACTTAAATTCTTAATTTAACTACCACAAAGTTATTTTCCCCCATTATCCTGTTGTTTTCTTTGTAGAGTTTATCACAATTTATCATTGTTTTATCTCTATCTTCTTCACGAGATCATAAGGTCCATAAAGGCAAGCTGTGTGCTCAATATTCTGCACACAGAGGATGCCTCTTCAGTGTTGATGAAGGTGTAAATGTATAATCTCTCTTGGGAAAAAAATCACTCAATGGCTCATGCTTTCCTACGGATCACCTTGACACAAACTTCTATTAAGAATCTTTCATGAGCTCCTTTCCACAAATGTGATTAATATGTAGAACATATTTTAAATAAATTGTTATTATTTTTAAATTTTTTTTTAAAGCAAACAGACCTGGATTTTTTAGAGAAATGGCTGATTCAGGTCTGTGCATGAACTGTATAAGAATCTGGGACACTCTTATGACTAGAAAGCAGAAAGAGGAACCAAAAAGACTATTAGGGTCTGATTAAAAAATAAAGACATAGGAGCTAATTCAAAGGGTCTCCTTTTGGCCAAAGATAGGACAACTTGAGCATCAACAAGAATAATGACTGCAATGGATTGAAGCAATTCAAATACGGTACAAAAATTCATCAATTCAGAATGTTACTTAAAACTGGTTAGCTTTGGCATTTCCTATGACGCCAATTCATTATTCTTAAATTGGTAAATAGGGGGAAATTTATCCTTTCTTTCCCATGCTAATTATATTTCAAGTTAACCGAAGACCTAAAGAGAGAAAGTTCTTCTCCACAATTTCCAACTAAAACATGCAGAAAAAATGATAAAACATGAAAAACCACAATTTTGTAACTTATAATAAAATAATGGATTGAGGCAACATCCATGAATGTTAAAAACCATCCTGTGAATGGTTGATGGGTAACTTTATAATGGATAAGTCAGACTGATAATACCTGAGCTTCTGGTCAATCTTTTTTTGGGGGGAATTGCATCACATTTATAAATTTATTTGATATTATATATTAATTTATACAGAAAAAATCAATGTTTATGATGACATATCCAAGAACATGGAATGAACATCTATTTGTTCAAATCTACTTCTTTATCTTTTAGGAGTCTTTAAACATTTTTTTCTCACATAGGTTTTGTAATATTTTGCTAAGTTTATATCTAAATATTTTATTTTACTATATTTTGTCATGTGTATTGAGTTGTCTCTCCCATTTTATGTTCTAACTGGTATTTGTTTGGATATATTGATTTTTTTTCTATTTGGCCTTTTTAAAACTCATATGTATCTTTATATATGTCTCATCTTTTTTCTATGTGTTCAAATTCCACTAGTTCCTCAATACATGTGTGTGGTAATACAGCCTCCACGAAATACTTTTCCTACTTGAATAAAATATTTTCTTGTTTCTAACCTGCATTAAGCTACATTTGTACTTTAACACTTACCATATTCTGCTTTGTATTATATTTGTTTACATATTTGTCTTAACTTTTCTTTTTTTTTTCTCTTTTTTATTTTTAATTATTATGAGTATATAATAGTTGTATATCTTTACAGGGTACATGGGATGTTTTAATATAGGCACAAAATGTGAATTAATCTCATCAGGATAATTGGGGTTCTCCTGGTATGACACACATCACATCCCCTATGTGTGTTCAGTACCATCTAGGAAGTATTCTTTGCCAAAAAGAAGTGAATCTGCATCTAATCAAACCTCTAGAACTAACCATTGCTTTAAATTACACCAGGAGGTTGTAATCAGCCATGTGGAAAATTCTATAGGACAAATGACCCAAATCTTTTAACAAATGAATATCAATTTAAAAAGTGAGTGGGGACACTCACTTAAAAGAGTCTTAGGAGACATATCACCAAATTTAAATGTGGACATTGTTTCATCCTGATTGAAATAAATGAACCACAAAAAATGATTTTTAGACAATAGGAGAAAAATGAACAATAACTGGGTATTAGGTGGCATTAAAAAATTATTGTTAAATTTCTAAGGTGTGATATAGTATTGTGTTTTTAAAAAGTTATTTGTTAGAGGAAGATACTAAAATAGTTAGTGGTAAAATACGATGCTTAAGATTTGCTTTAAAATACTCCAGGAAAATAAAAGTGTATGTGTGAAACAAGAATGACAAAATGTTGATGAATGTTGAAGCTAGGTGTTAGGAACAGAAAGAGTCATTATTCTCTCTGCTTTTGTGTCTGCTTGAAAATGATCATGTTTAAAATTAAAAGCTGATTTTTGTTTTAAAATGTTTTGGTATAAAATATAGCAAAAATACAAAAGAATCTATAAACCACTTAAGAAAAAATATTGAGATAATATTTTTATATATCCACAATCCAGAGCAAAACATGGAACACATAAGTCTCCTTGGTTCCTGCCTAAACACTTCATCCTTCTCCCTCAGAGATACCGTTTCTGAATTTTGTGTTATTATCTCCTTGTGTTATTTTTTATGAAAGTTTTTTTTAATACTCTTATACCTATTCTTACACGACATACTGTTTAGTTATATTTTCTGTTTTTGAACTTCATACAAGTGAAATCATGCTTTATGCACTCTGTTAACTTGTCTTTTTTGTTCAACACAAATTTTGAAATGATCCACGTTGATGCTTTGAACATAGTTTATTCATTTTACTGCTGCAAAGAGTTCCATTATGTGCACATACCACAATCTTTTAAATCTGTTCTACAGTAGGTAGACATTTGAGTTATTTTCAGTATATTATGAAAATTCCTGTACATTTCTCTTGGTGCTAATATAGAAGAATTTCTTTAAGATATACACCTGTCACTGTGTCGTAGGATACGTGCAAATTAAATTGGGTAATGTCAAACCATTTTCTAAAGTCATGGTTGTACCAATTTACACTTCCTCCAGTAAGGAGTGTTTTTGGATTTCCCCCTTTCCACATCTTTACCTACTCTTATTATGTTAGAGTTCTCAATTTTTGCCAATCTGGTGAATATGAAATGGTATCTTATTATTATTTTAACTTGAATTTCTCTTATTACTAATGACTGTGAGCATCATTTTATATGTTTTCTGGATATTTGTTCTTCCTCCACTGTGAAATACAGACTCATTCTTTTGTTCATATTCTGATAAGTTGTTTCTGTTTTTCTTATTGATTCCAAGGAGTTCTTTATATATTCTGTATATTAACCTTTTGTGTTATATGCATTACAAGTAACTATTTTGTGGGGGGATTTTTTCACTCTATAAAATCCTTCGATGAACCAATGTTCTTAATTTTAATACAGTCAAATTTATTAATCTTATACTTTTTTTTTTTTTTTTTTTTGAGATAGAGTCTCGCTTTTGTTGCCCGGGCTAGAGTGAGTGCTGTGGCATCAGCCTAGCTCACAGCAACCTCAAACTCCTTGGCTCAAGCCATCCTCCTGCCTCAGCCTCCTGAGTAGTTGGGACTACAGGCACGCACCACCGTGCCCAGCTAATTTTTTTCTATTTTTAGTTGTTTGGCCAATTTCTTTCTATTTATAGTAGAGACGGGGTCTCGCTCTTGCTCAGACTGGTCTCGAACTCCTGAGCTCAAGCAATCCTCCTGCCTCGGCCTCCCAGAGTGCTAGGATTACAGCCACCACGCCAATCTTATACTCTTATTAAACCAATCCTTCCCTATCTCAAGGTCAGAAAGATATTCCTCTATGTTGTCTTCTAACAGCTTTACACTTTTGTTTTTCATATCTCGGTCTTGATTCATCCGAACTCTCTCCACCCCCACTCTTTGGTATTTGTGAGGCAGGGCTCCAATTTCATTTTTTCCATATGAGGAGCCAATTGACCCGGAATAATTTATTGAAAAGTTCATTCTTTCTCCGCTGCTCTGTAATACCAGTCCAGTCATAAATCAAGTGTCTATATAAGTGTGGGTCTGCATTTGGGATCTCTAAAACAGGCTGAATTTTCACCATCCAGAAAAAAACAGTAAGTGGAACAGTCTAAGTTTGGTAGTTTCCCTTATTGCCTCAGACCTAGAACTTAGATTGTTCTCAATGTAATTCTCTTCCTTTAGTCACTCCTCCAAACCATCCTTCCTAGTTTTCCTTGGTTCCTAAAACACAAGTTAGTTCATGTCAGCTCTCTGCTTAAAATCATTAAAGGGTCCCACATTGAAACAATGTAAGAAATTTTTTAAGCTCCCCTAGCTAGACAGTGAACCACTTTAACTTTCAGGTTGTCATTAACCTCAACAGTGCCCTCAGTATAGACGATGCTAACTAAGTAAATCCTAGCTTCCTTACAGTATTTCACACAGGTGTACAAGGGGAGACATGATTTGCCTCCTGGCATATCCAAAATGTTCCCACATGAGGTTACATTTATTTTATTTTTGTCACACATATATGACCTAGAAATTTGTCTAAATCATATAAAGATTATAAGGGTTTCAGTTCACTATTTCTTCATTATTTTAAAGTATCTTACTAAACCTGTTTTGAAATGTTATCATATAAAAATGTAACTGTTTAACAAAATCATGCGTTCCAGATGAGTTTGATTTACCTTGTGTTAATAACAGATTCTCTGAAAACCAAAATGACAAAACAAAGTAATAAAGGTCTATTTAATAACAAATAAATTTTTTATTTGATATGCAAGATCCTCAATTTGGGGATGCTTTCTTACCTGTGCTATTTGTACATTTCAGTATTATCTCTTTTTGAGCCAGAATATAAAAGTCTTCTGCAGGCAGCTTTGGGGACCAATTAACTCCATTAAATTATATCCAGTTATGTAGCGAACTGAACCACCGCTCGTCTGGGGCTGTCTAGAGCTGTGTCAATTAGGAGATGGAGAGAGGCAGAAAGGGAGAGATTGATTTTATATGTCACCGAAGCACACTGCAACAATATGCTAGCGTGACTTTCAAAATGGCCTTAAAATATTCCAAACTCAGGGAGTTTCCTTGCTCCTGAGTGGGAGTTGACAGACTGTCTGGCAGCATTAGAAAGAGGCAGAGAAAAGCTGATGTCTATATTGTGTCCTCTAATAACATTCTGCCTCTTTGAGGCATCTCCCCCTTAGAAAGACCCATCTGTTTGTTGTGAGGTGTGTGGGGGTGTGGGGGGGATGCGTGCGGGCGAGCTCTGCCTCCCCTTTGTGCAGGGGGCATGATTTCACCTCTCACATCTGGGAAAACCGAGCCGAAGGACACTAACCCTCCCAAGGTCACCTAGAAAATGAGTGTGTGGCCTGGGGTGGGCGCGAGAGGAGGACCCAGGTGTCCCGACTCCAGCTTTGCGGTTGGGCACTAGATCATTTTCTCTCCCTGTGGACAAAAATCACTGGGCGGGGGGAAGTGAGAGATTAATCAGACTTCCTCTTTTTCCTTACCTCCCCTCCCCCTTGCGGAGATAAAACTCGGGGAAGCAAAAGAGGTGCCTGCTCTGCAGTTCTTAATCTGGGTCCCCCAAATCCACCCCCACCTTCACTTCCCCACCCCCGACACAAAGCGATCCGGGTTCCCAGGGCTTCCGCCCGTCCAACCGCGAGCCCAGGAGGTGAGGGGTGGTTAAAACTCAGCCCTCACCTCCAGCGGGTCCCGGGCTCGGCGGCGCCCAAGCCCCGCCCCCGCCCGCCCTTCCCCCACGGCCTCGGTACGCCAGCCCTTCTCCCCTCTCCCCATCGGGCGCACCCACCCCAGATGCCGCCTGGCACCGAGCGCAGCCGCCGCCGCCGTCGCCGCAGCACTTTCCACTTGTATTGATCACCTCCCAGCCCCGCTCAGCCTGCTCGCCCGAGCGCAGCGCGGCCGGCGCGCCAGCCCTTGGCAGCCCCGGAGCAGTCGGGCTGCGGGAGGAAACTCCTTGGGAGCGCCCTGTCCCGGGTGCCCTCTGCGCTCTGCAGTGTCTTTCTCTCTGCCTGGGAGGAGGAGGAGGAGGAGGACGTCTGGTCCCGGCTGGGAGGTGGAGCAGCGGCAGCAGCAGCCGCCTAGGCAGCCGCAGCCTCCGCCGGAAAGGGAGAGGCAGGAGAGATCGAGACTTGGAAACCCCAAAGTGTCCGCGACCCTGCACGGCAGGCTCCCTTCCAGCTTCATGGGCAAAGTGTGGAAACAGCAGATGTACCCTCAGTACGCCACCTACTACTACCCCCAGTATCTGCAGGCGAAGGTAAAGGGGCGCGGGGGTGGGGGCTGCCGGGGGAGGGGGTGCCGGGGGCGCGCGCAGGGTCGGGCCCGGGCAGGGGCGCGCGCCGCGAGCCCCCGCCGCCCCCGGGCGGAGTTGATGGAAGGTTGCTAACTATAGCGCTGGCCTGGGCTGAGCCGGGCGGCGCGCGGGGCGGCGGCTTCCCGGTGAGCGGAGTGCGGAGATCGGGTTACAGAAAGCCGCGGGGGGAGAGACTAGACAGGAAAGAGCCGCCAGCCCCTTCCTGGCCCGCGAGGCGGGGAGGGTCGCGGGGCCGAGCGGCGCCCCTCGCGGGGCGCTGGCTGGTCAGCGGCCGACGCCTGGGGTCCGCGGCTGGCCCCGCTGGTGGCGCTGCTTTTCGACCCCTTTTCCAGGGCCTCGCCCTGTGAGCAGTAACTCCTCGCTTCCCTCGGAGTGGCGCGGAGCCTCCCCCTCAATCCTCCCCTGGGGACGCCCCTCAACCTCCCGCGCGCGCCTCGTCTGGAGCTCGAGGGGGGGCCGGGACATTTTCCTCCCCGCCTCCAGCCCGGTGCGCCCGCCCCTCGCCTCTGATCTTTGTGCGGTGTGGCACTTCACCTGGTTACTGATCTCTACTTTTACGCTTGTGTTTTGGGTAGAAAAGTGGCCAAAGTTCACTCAGCGTTCATTGAGGTCTCTTTTAATCTTCTCTGTAGCTTTTGCAAAGGAGGGACGTTGGGCAGATTACGGTGGAGAAAAAGAAGTGACTTTGTATTTAGTTAAAAAAAACACACAAAACACCAAACCAAAGTACCTTGTATATTTACCACAGATCGATTTCCAATGGTGCTTTCTCAAAAGTGGCTTTGGCACACTTAGGAAGCGACAGCTGATGACATGCAGCCATGTAAATTGCGACTGGCTTTCTAGGGACCCTGGGTATTTTGTTAGTGGGCCTGTCTTATTTTATGATAAGAATTTGATGCCTCCTGAACTCATTAAAAAAATTATTTGGGTCCATGAAGACTGGAGATTTCACCGCTTTGGAAGCTTCTGCCACATGTGGGAGGGTGGGAGCAGAATACACCAGCCTTTTTGAGCCGGTAACGTCTATCACTGACATCTGTCACTACTCGGGCTGCCCTTCTAGATCACAAAAGAATCAGGTATTGATGCAGTGTGTGAACTTTCTTTGGGAGGTTGAATCATGCCCTAGTTGCTGGCAGACGCGCATTTCTGGCCTGGTACAAAGAATCTCTGATGCAACCTTGATAAGCTTTTCTTTCTTAGAATGTGTGTGGTCCATGTTGTCATGTACCTACAATCCAGCCCTGTATTTGTCTACGTAAAAAGGACACTTGTCAGCATTGAGACCAGAAATTTCCTAGCATTTAAGGGCCTCATTTTCACTCCACCCAATTCCCATTTTACTTTGGGTCACCAGAAAGCAGCAAGATGGTAACAGCAAGGATACCTATCATTTGGCTGTGGTTCTCATGTATTTGTTTTCAGAAACTGGAGGGGGATGCTAATCTTCTCTGTGAGCTACATCGTAGCTGTTCAAAGAAATTTTGTGGCGTAATCAATGCGCTGCCTTTTAGATGTCTTATATATTTAATGCACTTGTTTAAATTATGCAGCATTAGGTGCCTAAAGGACAGCCTCTTCAACACTTTACAATATGAATAATAAATACAAACACTCAGGTAAAGAAGGGAAAAAAGCCATGTTTCTACAGGCACATTTACCTTAGTAATTTTTATGTACCATTAGTAAGTTCGAAACCAAGTACATAACATTTAATATAGCTAATGCAATGCCATTTGGCTTTTTTTGCCCTGTAAATAATTGAAGAGAGAGACAAACAGCAAGAGCCTGCTCTAGTAATTAGGGTCAGATCCCAGAAAGCTTTAGGGCCCATTTTCTGATAGCGTGCTTCCTGCATAAAGCATTTAATATTGATTTGTGTTGCGGTAAATGACATCTCAAAACATATTTTGCTGTTTCTACTATGAAATCTGAAATCCTGTTACTCTGAATCCCTTTGTTTCAGAGAAAGGTACACATATTCACTTGACCTATATAACATGGTATTAAAGTTTGGTAATTAAATCTAAATTCCCTATCGTGAATGTATCTTGATTATCTCAGAAAGGGGTGTCTTCTAAAAATGACACATGATTAGATACAGATTTTAGGTAAGTAGAGTTTGGAATGCATAACATTTCTTTCCTCCCTTATGTATCTGTTGGTACCATGGTAGTAGTGCCATTAAAAGAGAGAGAGAGAGACTTTGTTTGGTTTGTAGTTAGTTTAAAAACATGTTGCCTAATCTATCTAAAGAGTTAATAAGCTCACTTAGAATCTGTTGTCTGCTGTCATGATCCCTGCCTCGATGTGTGTGTGTTTTAACCTTCCTGAAATATGGGGTAGAAAACATCACTCTGTTTAAAGTACAGTGATGTGTTTGCTAGCCAGAGTTGTTTTGAAACTTCTGTTTGGAAGCTATATCAAAACCTCAGGAGTGGCATGGTCATTTAAAAAGTGGTATTTAACTTGTGATCAAGAGATAGATGTGATTTTCTTGAGTCAAGTAGGAATAAACTGATGTGATTTCTTTTCATCAGAAGGAATAGATGACACCAATTAAAATGGCACCTCAAAATGCATTTTGTTACCACACTTTAAACAATTACATATGCCAAACCATTCTTCTTGTGCTAATGATCCAGTTAGAGTCGATTTTGGCAAATTTATTTTCTAATTTTTTTCCCATAAAAACATTAGTTACTTCTACATTCATTAACCAAAAAATAACATGTAAGGTGCTATATTAGAGCAAGTGACCATATTGGTATGCGTTGTGCTTTGACAGAAAAAAAATCATTAGAAAAAGTAATAGTCTGCATTAAACATAAAGTAAATTCGAGGGTACTGTGGAAGGGCAGGACATGGGTAGAAATAGAAAAGATTGTGTAATTTTCATAATACCTCGGTGCAGAGTAACATAAATTTCAAGTAACCTGATTTTACACGCTGTTGGATTTTTTTGTGTTTCGCAGTCAGGATGGTCTTATCACAGCAGGTTCTCTTTATACCTGGCACGTCCATTCTGAAATGCAGTCTGATGCGGCTTCATCAACGTAAGCGCAAATAGTTCTACAGGGTTTTTTGAGTTTTAAAATGACTTATGCTGTGCTATATTAAATTCAGTATTCACTTTTTCACGTCACAGAAAAAAATTGGTAATCTGACATTTTAACTTAAAGATTTGTATGTACACGTTTTCAACGAATGGCTGTATTAATTTCACTTACGGTACCGGCAACCCTTGAATCATGGTCTGCTTATTTCAAAGATTCAACATACATTACCTTCAGTGGAGGTATGGAAATGTATATGGGGATCGAGGTACTTATTCTATTTCTTTTGAAGAAAAGGATCTGCAAAATTTTCTTTCATGATTAATTAGCTATTTTATATCAACAAAAGGCAATTTGACGCATTTGTAATCTTTATTCACATAGTTTTAAAAATATATTTCTAAAAAGAAAATAGTAAGACAACTGAGAAATCAATCTCTCCAACTCCTCCACCCACCACCAAATTAAAAAAAATAAAAATATATTTCTATAAAATATAACAAAAATCTTGATTTTGAAGTTTTTATATATAGAGCAGTATTGTTTTCTGTGCTGAAGAAACAGCTGTACTAAAGAAATGTTTGTTTCTGAAACAAAATATGATTTTTTCTTTTAAGCCATTTTTGTATGTGTATGGCAAAGAGAACATATCTGCCCTTCAAAATCTGAAAAATAATGAATGATATTAATTTGGGATTCCATTAATAAAGGCTACTAGAACAAAACAGTTTTTCTGAATTAAATTTTTCCATACATTAACTTTTACTTAGTTGTAGCCAAATGAATAGTATCAAACAATCTGTTTCTCCAGAAATTAGGAGTCATAATTTGATGCATAAAACTACTGAGTATAATAAAGTGGATTGTAAGTATAAAGGCATAATAAATATTAAGACCTGGGGTGCTTTTTGTCTTAAGAAGTAACCATGTTTAGGAGATGAATAAAATTTACTTAAATATATCAATTTAATAATGCAATATTTTACACTGATGAATAAACTTTATTTCCTTAGGGGAGTGGGATATTGTGACTGTCTGGAAATGGTATTGGAAGACTCAAGGTCATGTAAATGTTAAAATGAAGATGCATTATAATGCAACATCGTAGCACCCTTCTCTTCCAATAGCTATTTCCTTTGAATTTCTTATACTACTATTATTTTATGAGTTATCTCTTTCTGTTTATTTATTTTTATTTTTATTTTTTTTTTATTCCAGGGTATTGTGAGGGTACAAACATCATGGTTACACTTTATGTCTTTGCCTCACCCAAGTGCGGGTTAAAGGCATGCCCTTCCCCCCCTACAGTGCTCCCCGTGTCCTTTAGTTATGGATTTACCCCCCCCATCCCCCTAATCCCTAGAGAGTATTTCTGCCATGTGATCACCCTAGTGTTGATCAGTTAGTACCAATTTGATGGCGGAGTTATCTCTTTCTATGTTGGGAGCCAAATCTCAAGCTACTAGAAGGGAACAGGAAAAGAAAGTGAAGAGAAGTAGGAAAGTATTCGTTTAGTATTAGTATAGCTAGATAGACTTTACATCTTTGGCAATCTTGGCTTTGAATTTAAATTCAAATATGGGTA
>CAUYSK010094076.1:0-18835 GCA_963575035.1 Avahi laniger | reverse complement strand
CTTTGTTGAAGATTAGATTACAATATGAGGATGGTTTTATATTTGGGATCTCTCTCCGATTTCAAAGGTCTATATCTCTGTTCTTGTGCCAGCATCATGCTGTTTTGGTTACTATATCCTTATAGTAAAGATTGAAGTCTGACGGACTGATGCCTCTCAATTTTTTGTTTTTGTTTAAGATTGCTTTGGCTATATGAGGTCTTCTTTGGTTCCAGATGAAGCATAGAATTATTTTTTCTAAATACATAAAGAATGATGGTGGAATTTTGATAAGGATTGCACTAATTCTGTAGATCACTTTAGGTAGAATGGACATTTTAACAATAATGATTCTACCAATCCATGAACATGGTAGGGGTTTCCATCTGTGTATATCATCTAAAATTTCTTTTCTCAGTGTTTCATAGTTCTCTCTATAAATATCTCTCACTTCCTTCATTAAATATATTCTTAAATATTTAATTTTCTTTGACACTATTGTGAAAGGTATTGTGACTTTGATTCGCTATCTATTTTGCTTATCTTTTCAAAAAACCAGCTTTTGTTTCTATTGTTCTTCTGTATAGTTATTTTGTTCTCAATTTCATTTAATTCTGCTCTAATCTTAGTTATTTCCTTTCTTCCACTAGGTTTAGAATTAATTTTCTCTCCCTTTTCCAGTTCCTACAGACGGTTTATTAGTTTGTAGATTTGTGATCTTTCTGTCTTTTGAATGTGAGCATTTAATGCTACTAGTTTTCTTCTCAGGAATGTTTTGCTGTATCCCACAGGTTTTGATAGCTTGCATCCCCATTATCATTTAAGTCAAAGAATTTTTTTGATCTCCATCTGAATTTCTTCCTTCACTCAGCAGTCATTGAGCAATAGATTGTTTAATTTCCATGACTTTGTGAAGCAGTGAGTGTTTCTATTGGAATTGATCTCTAGTTTTATACCACTATGGTATGAGAAGATATATGGTACAATTTCTATTTTTTTAAATTTGTTGAGGTCTGACTTGTGGCCTAGGAAGTGGTCGATTTTAGAGAAAGTTCCATGAACTGAGGAGAAAAATGTAGATTTGGCTTTATTTGGGTGGAATGTTCTGTAGATGTCTGTTAGACCCATTTGTTCTAGGGCTCTGTTTAAGTCCATTATTTGTTTGCTTATTTTTTGTTTGGAGGATCTGTCCAATTCAGACAGTGGGATGTTGAAGTCCCCTGCTACTGTGGCATTACTGTTTATCATGCTATTTAGTTCATACAGAATTTGCTTTATATATCTGGGTGCTCCTGTGTTGGGTGCATAGATATTAAGAATTGTTAAGTCTTCTTGTTGGATTTTTCCTTTCACCATTATATAGTGACCATCTTTGTCTTTCTTTACTTTTGCTATTTTAAAATTTATGCCGTCTGAAATCAGAATCGCTACCCCTGGTCTCCTTCGGTTTCCATTTGCCTGAAAGTTTGTTTTCCAACCTTTGACCTTGAGTCTGAAAGTGTCTTTGTGGGTTAGATGCATTCCCTGGAGACAGAAGATACTTGGCTTATAATGTTTTATTCACATGGCTAGTCTATGTCTCTTCAAAGGACAATTGAAGCCATTCACATTTATTGAGAGGATTGATATTTGGGATAGGTTTCTGTTCACATTTCTGGGTAAGTTCTTATTATTTTGTTTTACCTCTCAAGTCATTGTTGAATCCGGGTCCTGGGCTTTAACTCTTGAGTGTTTTTAATCTGGTGGGTGTGTATTGCACTGTTCAGTGTACAATGCAGGTCTGAGTATGTCCTGCATAGCAGGCCTGGTCTTCGCAAATTCCATCAATGATTGCTTGCGTGGGTCAGTGTTTATTTCTCCCTTGTAGATGAAGCTCAGTTTTGCTGGGTAAAGAATTCTAGGTTGGCCGTCGTTCTGTTTAAGAAGATTGAGGATGTGTTCCCAGTTCATTCTGGCTTGTAGGGTTTCATTTGAGAAGTCTGCAGTTAGTCTGGTAGGTTCTCCTTTGTAGGTTATCTGTTGTTTCTGTCTTACTATGAGTAGGATTTCCTTTTTTGTGTTTACTTTGGCCAGTCTGATAATTATGTGACATGGTGTTTGCCTGTTCACATTGAGTCTCCCAGGAGTTCTGTATGCTTCTTGTATTTGGATATCTAAGTTTCTGGCCAGGCCAGGCATATTTTCCTTCAGTATTCCAAGAAATAGATTTTCCAGCCCTTGTGTATTTTCTTCTTCTCTCTCCGGGATGCCTATAATTCTTATATTTGGTTTCTTTACATAATCCCACATACATTTCTTGTATGTTCTGCTCTTGTCTCTTACTTTTGTATTCTTTTTCTTCATCTGATTTGTTTAGCACATAGGCATTATCTTCAAGCTCTGAGATTCTCTCCTCTGCATGATCCATTCTATTTTTAAGGATTTCCACTGTGTTTTGAAGTTCCTTGAATGTCTCCTTCATTTCCAAGATTTCTGTTTGATTTTTTCCTAATATTTCAATTTCTTTAGATAATTTTTCATTCATTTCCTGTATTGTTTGTGTGATTTCTTTGCGATGGGTTTCTATTTTCTCTTAAATTTCATTGAGTTTCCTTAAAATCCATATTCAGAATTCTTCCTCCATCAATTTAATCATTTCATTTAAATTAATATCTGATTTTCAGGGTCTTATGATTTCTTTTGGGGGTGATTTTTCTCTCTGCTCTTTCATATTTCCTGTGTTCTTTCTGTGGTTCTTTCTCATCAGGGTAATTAATTGAGAACTGGAAGTGGTAGGACTGGTTTGCATCTTTAACTTCAATCCCCCAAAAGACATTCCTTAACAGTGGTGGGAAGAGGTGTGCTGGTCTTGTATTGCCTTAGAGGTATTTTGGCAAGTTGGGTTACCTCTGACCTATTGTCTTCATCTCTTGCCATGGAGATTAGTGACTTTGGTCCCCCAGCTTAAGTTGCCATGTGGTGAATCTCAACTGTGTGTATAACTCCACTGCCCTCTAATAGCTTGATACAGAGGGCATTGTGTAGAGCTGTGGGGTTACCCTCTCTGTCATTGGTTGTAGATTCTGTGGAGGAGCCAGTTATTAGGTAATTTGATGCCTCTTTGTTGATTTCTGGTCCCTGGGTGAGGAATAGTAATGCCCCGATCTTTAGGAAGGATCTTGCAGCCCCCAAAGATTACTTGGAGCCCATTCCCCCATTAGGTGGTGGTAGGAGCAAGGCAGATTGCAGCTGCTACCAACCAGTCTGGTTGTGTGTGCTTCTGTGGTTGCTAGATCTGCTGGTAGGGGAAGCCACTAATATGTTATTCAGGCTTGTTCCACCATGTTTGGGAAGCTGCTCCTGATGGGAGTGCTTATTTGGGCACTTGCTGTTGCCTCTGGATAGGATCTTCCTTCCCTGTCCTCAGACCCCACTGTTGGCAGCTACCTGGACATGGAGATCAGGCCCCAGCTTATGATCCTCTTTGATGACCTAAGCTGGTCTGGCAGGCCGAGACACTGGGCTGTCAACTCTTCATCTGTGCCAAAGCCCCACAGATTCGTACCAGTAGCTTGAATGTGGCTTTTCTTGCTTCTCCCTGTCTCTGGGGTGAAGCCTACCACTTTTGGCCTGAAAGTTGCTGCGCTAGAGGGATGGGCGATGCCTGAGACTGCCCAGTGCCCCAGTTCCTATGAATCCCATAGGTGACAGCCTCCCATGATTGGGGAAGAACTCAAAATTCACCCATCAATATGGGTCCCTGCTAGCTGAAAAAATAGGTCATGGAAAGGCGGAGCCTGTCACAAGAATCCCTGGGTTGGAGGAAGGGTGCTCGCTGAAACCATAGTGCACCACAGTGTCTGGGTTGTGGGCCCCCAAAATGGCGGCCATCCACCCACAGAGCTCTAGGGCTGTGGGCTACTATTCAGTAGTTGGCGGATGCTGGATTGGGAAGCTGAGTCAACAGGATGTCCACTGACTCTTGTGAGTCACCCTCCCACAATCTCATGCCTGTTCAGCAGAAGGTCTTGCTCTTTCTGATCTGCCCTGAGCCAGCCTAATTGTCCCCAGCGGATTCCAGGTCAGAGCCCCTCCCCCCTCTTCAGCATTCACCTCTGTTATTCTGGTCCCGCTGAGTGCAAGAGGCAAGGTACCTATTTCCTAACTTCCTCCAGCAGTAGCTCAGACCAGTCCCTCCCCTTGCCCAATGCAGTCCTAGCACAGAGCTTCAGGGAGTTCAAGATGCTTTCTGCTATTGTCTCTTCTCCACAGAGCCCAATGTCTCCTGCCACGATTTTGCATTGACTTTAGGCAGATCCCTGTCTGAGTGGGTGTGGAGGTCAGTGGGGAAGCAGGACATTCTCCTCTGGGTCGAATCCCACAGTACTTGCTGGTCAGGCGGGCACAGCCATCCCATTTTCTATTCTCTATTGTTTATCTCGCACTCTCCAGACTTAGAGATCCTATCTCCCATTCACCTCCCCCCCGTGTTGTGTGTCCCATGGTGTTTCTCTGCAGTTTCAGAATGCTGTTCTTGCAGGGGAGGGGAACGAAACACTCATGCGTAGCAGACTGAGTTCTTCATCTCTTTCTCTGGGAGCAGAGAGCCAGGAGGTCACCTTTACTCCACCAGTTTTCCTCAGTTCCCCTGTCATCTTTGAGTTTCCCTAGAAACTGCTTCCTAAATAGGGTCTCTTAAAGATGTTTGTAGTTCTTTCAATTGTAATTACCTGTTACTATATAGAAGTCCAACTGATGTGGGGGTAAGGTGTAGGAGAAGAGGAAATGTTCTGTAGTCATGCATTTAGGTTTCAGTATTTAAGTAAGCCTGTGCGCCTAAGCTGCGACATTCCAAAGTTCTTTTCAGAATTTTTTTTTTTACCCTTAGGTGAGACAGGAAGTCTGGAAATGGTTGGAATTGGGTATTTCCCTTCTCTCAGGTGAGTTAGACAATGGTAAAACCCAAATGTATTAGACTCTGGCAAAATAGCTTTCTTTGGGGCAGGTGTTTGTTAAGGGAAACAGAATGTTCTGGGCTTGTTTCAAAATGATTACATTTCCCCTCCCTCTACCAGAACCATGAGGACATTTTGTCTGATCTTCATCCTGACAACCTGGTAGGGTTCCTGGATATAAATCTCACAAAAGTGTGGAAGCACCCCTGAGACTGGGCTTCCTTGAGTTTTTAACTTTCAAGCTAGTCTACACTGAGCCTCTCATCATTCATTAATCACAGTTTAAGTAGTCCTAGCAGTATGACTGGTTCCATCTTCAGGCTTCTTCTCTTCGGTTACTACTCCTGATAAACTATGATTTTCTGTATTCACCTGTCTCTACAATTTTAAGTATGAAAGCTTGCCCTGTGACCTTAATGCTTGATGGATCTAAGAAGAGTTGTTGATTTTTCATTTGTTCAGCTTTTTTTTTGTTTTGAGCATAAAAGTGATGACTTCCAGGCTCTTTACATGTCAGACTCCAATCTAATATGCATCCAAGTTTTACTAGTTATTTCAATTATGTTCTTTTTATTTGTTTTCTTTTGTTTCAGTGATATAAAATAGTTGTGCATATTTCCAGGGGTATATGTGATATTTTGATGCCTGCATGCAATGTGTAATGAACAAATCAGAGTAATTGAAGTATCCATCATTTCAACCATTTATCATTTCTTTATTTTGGGAACACTCCACATCTTCTCTTTTAGCTATTTTGAAGTATATAATAAATTCTTGTTAAATATCCTACTGTGCTATTGAATACTATAACTTATTTCTTATATTAAACCGTATCTTTAAAAGTAACCATTTTAACCAACCTCTGTTTATCCTCCTCTTGCCCTTCCTCTTTTCATCCTCTAGTAACCACTGTTTTACTCTCTACCTTCATGAGATCAATTTTTTTTTTTTTAGCTACCACATATGAATGATAACATGCAATATTTATCTTTCTGTGCCTGGCTTATTTCACTCAGCATAATGACCTCCAGTTCCATCCATGTTGCTGAAAATGACAGGATTTCATTTTTTTGATGGCTGAGTAATGTTACATTGTGTATACATTCTGCATTTTCTTTATCCATTTATCTGTTGATGGACATAGGCTGATTTCATAGCTTGGCTATTGTGAATAGTGGTGCAATAAACATGGTAGTGCAGATATCTCTTCAATGTACTGACTTCTTTTCTTTTGGATATATATCTGGAAATGGGATTGTTGGATCATATGTTAGTTCTATTTTTAGTTATTTGAGGAAACTCCACATTCTTTTTCATCGTTTCTGTGTTTCATAGTTTCTAATTTACATCTCCACCAACAGCATACAATTGTTCTCCTTTCTTGACATCCTTGCCAGAATGTTATTTTCTTTTTGATAGTATCTAATATAATTGCAGTGAGATGATAGCTAATTGTGGTTTTGATTTTCATTTCCCTGATGATTAGTGATTTTGAGCATTTTTTTCATATATTTCTGGCCATTTGTATGTATTCTCTTGAGAAATGTCTATTCATGTGCTTTGCCCAATTTTTAATGGGATTATTTATTTATTCCTTTATTTTTGCTATTGAGTTGTTTGAGTTCCTTACATATTCTGGTTATTAGTCTCTTATCAAATGGATAGTTTTCAAATATTTTCTCCCATTCTGTGAGTTTTCTCTTTACTTTGTTGATTGTTTCCTTTGCTGTATAGGAGCTTTTTAGCTGAATGTAATCCCATTTGTTGATTTTTGCTTTTGTTGCCTTTGCTTTTGAGGTCTTACAAATCTTTGCTCAGACCAATATCCTTAATGTTTTCCTGATGTTTTCTTTTAGTAGTTCTATAATTTCTGGTATTACCTTTAAGTCTTTTATCCATATTGATTTGATTTTTACATATGGTGATAAATAGGTGTCTAGTTTTATTCTTCACATATGGATATCCAGTTTTCCCACTACCATTTATTAAAGAGACTGTCCTTTCCCCAATGTATGTTCTTGGTGTCTTTGTTGAAAATCAGTTGGCTGTAAATGCATGGATTTATTATTTCTGGGTTCTCTATTCTGTTCCATTGATCTATGTATCTTTTTTTATGCTGGAACCATGATGTTTTGGTTATTACAGCTTTGTAGTGTATTTTGAACTAAGATAGTATGATGCTTCCAGCTTTGTTCTTTTTGCTCAGAATTGCTTTGGCTATTAGGGGTCTTTTGTGGCTTTATGTGAATTTTGGGATTTTTTTTTTCTTTGTGTGATTTTGTTTTTCTCTGTGCATGATGACAGGAGGTACATGTCTCACAATTGGTGATAACTTTGATTAATTAAGTAATTAAGTAATATGCTATCCACCAGACTTCTTCATCAATGCTATTTGTTTTTCTGTGTGGAGAAACTTTGTGGTTATATAAATATCCTGTTCCTCATTAAACATGGACTTAAAAGGTTTTTTATCATTCATTTATGATTTTTGCTTATAGTGGCTGCAAGTGGTTTTCTGTATCTATCATTTATTCTACACTTATTAGTTGGTATTCTACTGTAAGGAAGAGCTTTGCCACTTTATTTATTTATTAGCATGAGCTAAAAGAGTTTTATAATCCATTATTACTATTACTGTTATTCTTAATTGTGATGTCTAAAATTTTCCAGATTTGGCAAATGAAAAACTACTTTAACTGACTTCTATGCTCCTTTGACAAGTCCTCATAATTTTTTGGGCATTCTCTTTCTGGCTTACCAAAATGACCCAGGCTCATTTGAACTTCTGTGCCATAGACTTGTAATCAGCCATTTTCCCAAGAAGATTTTATTTCTTTTAGTGAGGAAAAATGTTTAGAAACTAAGATCATGAAATGCTTTGTAATTTTAATTATGTTTCTACATATTTGTCCTGATTTTACTATTGTGTTTTAAGTTCTCTGATGGAGTTTGCCCAATGTCTGATTTTATATCTATCTATATATTATTACATCTATATCCATATCTCTATCTGTATGTCTTCCACAGAATTTAGTATAACAACTGTCTTTCACATAGTAGGATCTTAGAACTGGAAGTGACCTTAGATATTACATGCCCACTGTTATATATTTTTATATGAGAAAAGTAAGGCCCAGAGCAATTAAGTGGCTTGCCTAAGACTGATTATCCATGGCAGATTTGATTTTAGAGTACAATTATTTTGGCTCCCAGTTCACTTCTCTTTCTGTCATATGACACACATGCTCAGTCAGGAAGTTATGCTACTTGACAAAATTAAAATGACCACATTTGGTAGATTAAAGATAGTAAATTTTTGCTACTGCTTCCACTGAGAGATGGTTTCTTTCTCCACAAACATGGCTTTTGCTGATGAAAGTTTTGATCTTGAAGATTATTGTCTCTAGTGTTTTCTTTTTTTTGAGACAGAGTCTCACTCCTTTTGCCCGGGCTAGAGTGCCGTGGCGTCAGCTTAGCTAACAGCAACCTCAAACTCCTGGGCTCAAGCAATCCTTCTGCCTCAGCCTCCCGAGTAGCTGGGACTACAAGCATGCACCACCATGCCTGGCTAATTTTTTCTATATATTTTTAGTTGTCCAATTAATTTCTTTCTATTTTTAGTAGAGATAGAGTCTCTCTCTTGCTCAGACTGGTTTCGAACTCCTGAGCTCCAACAATCCACCCACCTTGACCTCCCAGAGTGCTAGGATTACAAGCATGAGTCACCGTGCCTGGCCTCTACTGTTTTCTTATATGAAATTGAAGAATATATTTTGGAACTTAAAAGTTAAAAATTGGACTCTTCCTGGCTAAGCCAGCTGCCCCTAGAGAAAGAAAACAAGACAAAACAAAACAAACAAACAAACACACAAACAAAAAAACCAAAGAGATAAGAAAGGCCTCAAGAGATGTGGTTTCAGTTAATATTTTAAAATATTATCTCATTATACAGAAATAAAGAATATAAGGCAAAGTCTGATTTCAAAGCTAAAAAGAAAAAGACAAAAAAATCTTATAAAAGTTTTGGAAAATTTTGTCTTAGCAGATCATGAAGGCATATTACTATTTCCTAAATAATAACAGGGGGTTGATCCAGAACAATGTTACTAACTTAAGAAGGTTTTTAACACCTATTCCACTGTTTATTTTGGAAGAAGGCGGCTTCTCTAACTTATATTAATGTTGATTAAAAAAAATATCCATTATATACAAGATCATATTGTCAGTGAAAAACAATAGTTTGACCTCTTCTTTTCCAATTTGGGTACGCTTCATTTATTTTTCTTGTCTGATTGCTCTGGCTAGGATTTCCAGTACTGTGTTGAATAGAAGTGGTGACAGTGGGCACCCCAAAAAACTCCTGGAATTAATAAATACATTCAGCAATGTCTCAGGTTACAAATTCAGCTTACACAAATCTGCAGCATTTCTATATACCAATAAAAGTCAAGCTGAGAGTCCAATCAAAGACTCGATACCATTCACAGTAGCTACAAAGAGAATAAAATACTTAGAAATATGCTTAACCAAGGAGGTGAAAAATCTCTACAAGGAGAACTATGAAACACTGATGAAAGAAATCACAGAAGACACAAACAAATGGAAAAACATATCACGCTCATGAATCAGTAGAATCAACATTGTTGAAATGTCCATACTCCCAAAAGTGATTTATAGATTCAATGCAATCTCCATCAAAATACCAATGTCATATTTCATAGATCTAGAAAAATAATTCTATGCTTTGTTTGGAACCAGAAAAGAGCCCAAATAGCTAAAGCAATCCTAAGCAAAAAGAACAAAGCTGGAGGAGTCACATTACCAGACTTCAAACTATACTGCAAGGCTATAGTAACCAAAACAGCATGATATTAGTACAAAAATAGAGACAGATGGATGGCACAGAATAGAGAACCCAGATATAAAACTGTCTTCCTACAATCAACTGATCTTCCACAAAACAGACAACATACACTGGGGAAAAGAAGCCCTATTCAATAAATAGTGCTGGGAAAATTGAATAGCCACATACAGAAGAAGGAAACAGGATCCATCTCTGTCACCACTTACAAAAATTAATTCAAGACGGATAAAAGATATAAATGTAAGGCATGAAACCATAAAAATTTTAGAAGAAAATGTAGAAAAAACATTTACTTCTAGACATTGGCCTTGGCAAAAAAATTTATGACTAAGACCCCAAAGGCAATTACAGCAACAAAAAAAAATAAATAAATGGGACTTGATTAAATTAAAAAGTTTCTACGTAGTCAGGGAAACAATCAAGAGAACAAACAGACAAGCTACAGAATGGGAGAGAATATTCACAAACTACAATCTGATAAATGGCTAATATACAGAATCTACAAAGAACTCAAACAAATCAGCAGGAAAAAACAGCCCTATTAAAATGTGGACAAAAGACATGTATGGAATTTTCAAAAGAAGATAGACAAATGGCCAAAAACCATGAAAAAATGCTCAACATCACTAATCATCAGGGAAATGAGAATTAAAACTACAATGAGATATCACTTTACCCTAGTCAGAATGACTGCTATTAAAAAGTCCCAAACAAGAGATGGTGGTATGCATGCAGAGAGAAAGGAATACTTACGCACTGTTGGTGGGACCTCAAATTAGTATAACCTCTTTAGAAAACAGTACGGGGATTCCTCAAAGAACTAAAAGTAGACCTACCATGTCATCCAGCAATCCCACTACTGGGTATCTATCCAAAGGAAAAGAAGTCACTTTATCAAAAAGACACCTACACTCGAATGTTGCAGCACAATTCACAATTGCAAAGATGTGGAATCAACCTAAGTGTCCATAAATTCATGAGTCAATTAACAAAATGTGGTATATATATACCATGGAGTACCACTCAGCCATAAAAAGAAATGAATTAATGTCTTTTGCAGCAATTTGGATCGAACTGGAGACCATTATCCTAAATGAAGTATCTCAAGAATGGAAAAACAAACACCACATGACCACGTCTACTCCTAATAATTTGGAACTAATCGATGGGCACATATTGGCACAGAGAGAAGTAAAAGCCATTGGAAATCAAGAAAAGGGAGAGGAGAGGAGGGGATGGGCAAAAACCTACCTAACAGGTACATTGAACACTCTTTGGTTGATGGACACATTGATAGCCCTGACTTAAGCATTATAAAAGGTATCTGTGTAACAGAAACATTTGTTTGTACCCTCTTAATATTTTGAAATTTAAAAAAATCCACAACATAATTTGTTGTTTTTCCTCTTTGTCTCATGAGATATTGATCTTTCCAAGAATATTGTTAATACCTGTGCTTTCAGTAAGTAATCTTGGGGTAGGCTAGGGATTAAGGCTTTTGATCATAGGTCTGTCTCAATCACTAAACTGTGTTTCTCTAGGGCAGAATCCTTTTGTTTCCTAGTTATTCTTAAACCCACAGTCTTCAATTTGGTGCCTCCTGTAAAAATTGAATATAAATGTTTCATGAGTGAATGCCAAACCTTTAAATGATTAGGCCTTATAGAATGATGTAGGAGAGAGAGAGAGAGAGAGAGCGAGCGAGCAAGCGAGAGAGAGAGAGAGAGAGAGAGAGAGAGAGGGTGTGTGTTTGTGTGTGTGTAACATACATGTGTGTACATATTTAAGAGAATTAGAGTCTGCCTCTTTCAGGCTGACAATTCACACTAGAAAGAGCTTAGCTTTACACTCAGATCTTGTAGTTTGAAGACAAAAACAAGGTTCAAGAGCTCTGGGAAATGAAAAGACTCTTTTCTCCCAATTATCTAGAGTTGAATTTCAGTAGGTTTGCTTTTGTAAGGAGTCAAAAAGAAAGTCATCTTACCAATATATTACTGGTTTTTAAAAGTTTTACATCTATTTCAGTACTACTTACAGTGTTTTTAAAAACTTCTTTTAGTGGTGCACTTAAAATCTCATTTTGGTTCAACATTTTCAAAAGACACTTTGGTTCATAGTTATAATTTTCCTATTTATTCTTTAAAGAAAAATCTCTATGTGTACATCCATGTGGTTATATCTACCATCTAAGAAAATCACTTATTTACACAGATCATTTTTCTAAAGGCATCCCTGAATACCTCAAGTTATATTCATGATGGTTGTTCAAAGTGACACATGGCTGCAACTTCTTTGAAGTATGGAATTACACTCAGCTGCCTGCATGCAGTGCAATCCACAATAATTACCGTCAACGTCCAACTTCTACCTTTTAAGGCCCAGAGGGTAGCAGAGAATTCATGAGGGAAATAAATTAAGTGTGCAACCTTGTTCAAAGCCTGTCTTCCTCTCTTCTTTCTAAACTGCTAGTGTAAAAACTTCACTAACCAACTACTATTTATATATAAAAAAAGGCCATAGCATCTTATTTCAAACTTGCCCCTATAAAATATTCTGAGACTGAAATGTATTTAAAGACAACATCCAGAGTTTTTTCAGTGATTCAGAATTATTTAACATTATTTTCTGCCTCTCACACATGTATTTGGGATTCATTCGACTACATGATTTAATATTAGAAAAGAATTGAGTTTCTGAAAACATGGCCGTGAACTATAATAATATATTTGACTTCACTGAATGAATGTGTAAGCCAAACTTGGTGTTGAGGATTCTTAGATTGATTGCTTCATTTTTTAGTGTATTTGCCATATGAAAAAAAGCTACAATGGTAACATCTGCTGCTAATATTTGAAATTTATGGCTTTTTAAAGTGAAAAAAGTGTTTCAAGAAAATTCAAGTTAATTTTGCTACGCTGATGACATTGTACATCTTGAAAATATGCATGAAATTTTCTAATTAGAAATACTGAGAATCTTAACTTTTGAATCTTTGGATTACCAACTTCTCAATTATTTCTAAATAGCAACTTTCAAAACACCTTACTTAAACTAAAATTTATTTCAAATAGGTAGAAAACGTAATATTTCTTCTCCAAAGGAGAGTTTTTAGGAGTAATAATTAGTGTTCTAAAAATTAATATTAATTTATTTAGATATTTTAAATTTAGATTTATGATAAGAACATAAATTGATCTGAAGTTTATCCTTATATTATGAGGGAAGCAAGATGTGGGGTATAGTGGAATGAAAGAAAATAAACAACTACATACAAATTACAATGCAATGAAATCTTTACCTTTTTTGGGAAAATATTAACTCTTTTAAACTGCTTTAGAAATATTGATGTACAAACTACATATTTGCATGCAAACATGGGTAGCTCACACTTTGAAAAGCTGATTAAAATCATTTTCCATGAATAATGTGACTTATCAGAAAATGCAATTAACCTAATTTTGAATCTGAAAAGTAAAAATTGAATTTCTTTGAAAAATATATTAATATATAATTCAAATTGTCAATAATTGTGGAACAACCTTTCTCCCTTTTCTGAATTAAGAAGAATTTTTTTCTTTTAAATAGTAGTTTTATTTTCTTGTCCATGACAAGAGACAGCAGCAGCCAGCCATTGGGCTGCCCTTTGATTCCCCTTCCAGCCCAATCTGCTGTTCCCCAAATTCTGTCCCCGCCCCAGCAGCAATCCCTGGCAGGGTGGGGAGAAGGCGGAGTGCTGCCAAAGATGCACTCCCCCTCTCCCCTATACCCAGGAAGGAAGGAATGATGGAAGTATGGAGATTGGAAGCCCCTCGCCAGTGGGTGGACCAACCCAATATTTTTTGAAAGATGAAAAACATAGATATATGTTTATTGGCCTGTAAGCCTATTGAGAAACATTGTTAATACCTTTCAGTTTTTTTTCTGTACATATTTACATTTCTAATACAGTTGACATAAACGTATTTTACATATTACAGAATTGGAATCATATTGTTTATGTGGTTTTGAACCACAAATATGAGTGATTAAAAATTCTTTAAAACATCATTTTTATTGGCTGCATAATATTCCGTGGTATAAATATTTTATAATTTACTTTCCTAATGATAAATATTTAGTGTATTTCAGACTTTTATTCTTATATCAAAATTGTGCTGATATAAAAACTTTATAAATAAATCTTGGTCTCTATCTCAGATGATTTCAGTAGTAGATATTCCTAGAAATGGGTTTACTGGTCCAAAAGTGTCAATGATTTAAAGTTAATACTACATAATATAAAAACCTCCCTAGAAAGGCTTGTATTATTCTACTTTCAGCTGGCAGTGTAAGTATAGGGATCTGCTAATTTCACCATACCACCTCAAACCAAGTATCATTATTTCAAAATCATTGTTAATTTGACAGGTAATAGTAGCTATTTTAATTTGCCATTTTTGGTTACTCAAGAAGTTGAATATCTCAAATATCAATTCATAGTCATTTAGGTTGTTAAATATGAACTGTCCAATTTCCTTAAGTACTCGGTTTGACAGTTGATATATCTGACAGTTCACTTTGACACTTCTTGTTTCATTTTTATTGTGATGGTACAACCTGTCTTTCAAACTCATGGTTTGTGATTATCTATCCAATTTTTTTAAGAGAAATTTTTGTGAAAACATGAATGAGTCAAAAATTTGTATTATTTTCGAATGTGAGTTCCATCATGGAACCATTGCAGCACATACGGCTTGAAATATCAATGAAGTGTTTGGGAAGGATGTGGCTAATGAGCACACAGTGTGTGGATGGTTTGAGAAGTTCTGTTCTGATGATTTCAATATTGATAATGAGCCATGTGGGTGATCTGAGACCAAGGTGGATAATGATGAGCTTTAAGCTGTATAATGATGAGCTTTAAGCAGTAATGGAAGCAAATCCATTTCAACTTACATGTGAACTAGCAGCAAGTTTTGATGTTACTATTCATGCAATATTGGACCATTTGAAACAAATGGGGAAGGTAAAGAAGCTGGATAGATGGGTTCTGCATGAATTAAATGAGCATCAGAAGAGAAATCATCTTCAAGCTTGCCTTTCTTTGCTGTCACAGCATAAAGGTAAACAATTTCTACATCACATTGTTACATGTGATGAATAATGAATTCTTTTTGACAATTGCAAGCATTCAACACAATGGTTGGATAAAGATGAAGAGCCAAAACACAGTCAAAAACTGAATATTCATCAGAAAAAGTTAATAGTGTCTGTTTGGTGGTCCAGTGTTGGTATTATCTGTTATAGCTTTAAGAAACCTGGTCAACCAACTACAGCGGATGTCTACTGCAACCAGTGGGATAAATGATGAGGATGCTTGCAATTGAACAACCGAGATTGGTCAACAGAGACAGGCCAATCCTCTTGCAAGACAATGCTCAAACACATGTTGCACAAACGATGCTGCTCAAACTATAAAAGCTGGACTTGGAAACTCTCTGTCATCCACTGTATTCACCAGACCTTGCACCAACTGACTATCACTTCTTCTTGGCTTTGGATCGCTTCTTCCAAGGAAAAATATTCATTTTTCAACAAGCTCTGGAGAATGCCTTTTGTGATTTCATCTCCACTTGCTTTCCAGGCTTCTTTGGTGCTGGCATAAACAAGCTACGTTAAGATGGCAAAACCATTTCGGTAGTTTAAGTGCATACTTTCATTAGTTGTACTGCTTCTTGTTTGAGATATAATAAACTACACTTTTGATTCAAAATTAGACATTTCATATTTAATGACCTAAAATAATTAAAAGGACATTTAAATCATGCATAATTAAAATACATGGGATGTTTAAAAGACAGCAATAATGTACCTGAATGCTAATCCTAATTCATATAGTCATCCCCCCTTGGGGGATTAATTCCAAGACCCCCAATAGATACCTGAAACCCTGAAAAATATATACTATTTTTTTAATACATCACACCTATGCTAAAGTTTAATTTATAAATTAGGTACAGTGAGACATTAACAATAATAAATAATAATAATAAAAATAGAACATAGATAATAATACAAATAGAACAATAATAATAAAAATAGAAAAATTATAACAATATACTGTAATAAAAATTATGCAAATGTGGTCTTTCTCTCTCTCTAAAAATATATCATTATACTGTATTCACCCTTCTTCTTGTAATGATGTGAAATGATAAAATGCCTATGTGATGAGATGAATGATGTAGGCATTGTGATGTAGTGTTAGGCTCCTATTGACCTTTGGACAATACGTCAGAAGAAAGATCATCTGCTTGGGGTGATCCTGGGTCATCGAGCCATGGGGAGGTCGATGGTTGATGTTAGGAGAAGGTGATGGATGCTGATGACTAATGGGCAGGTAGCTATACAGTATCGATAATCTGGACAAAGGGATGATGATTCAGGCAGGATGGACCAGATGGTGCAAGATTTCATCAGGCTACATAGAATGGTGCACAATTTAAAACTTATTTATTTCTCAAATTTTCTACATACTATTTTTTATTTTTCGTGAGACAGGGTGTCGCCCTGTCACCCGGGCTAGAGTGCATTATCGTCATCATAGCTCATCGCAACCTCAAACTCTTGGGCTCAAGCAGTCCCCCTCCTCAGCCGCCCCAGTACCCCAGTAGCTGGAACTACAGGCACACGCCACCTCGCCTGGCTAAGATTTTTATTTTTTTGTAGAGACAGGGGTCTTGCTCTTGCCCAGGCTGGTCTCAAACTCCTGGCCTCAAACAATCTTCCCACCTCAGCCTCCCAAAGTGCTGGAATTATAGGCATGAACCACCACACCTGGCCCCATTTACCCACCATTTTTGAACTGAGGTTGACCACAGGTAACCAAAACTGAGAAAAGCAAAACTGTGGCTAAGGGGGAGACTACTGTACAAGCTAGATGATCTTTTTTAAATCACTCCCTTTTTTTTTATAGTTTGCACAGCTGTCACACAGAAACAAGAATTGCTTTTTTAGTTGTTTTGTAAGCATGTAGAAATGATCAAGTGAAATTATTAATATGAATGTGTGTTGTATCACAGTGGCTCAGTGCACACATCTGAGTTTGAAATCTAACTCTAACACTTAGTATCATTATAATACTCTTAGCCTCAGTATTCTCATTCTTAAAAAGGGGATAATAATAAAGCCTGTCTAGAAAGATAGTTGTAAGAATTAAATGAGGTAATACATATAGTGTTCAGCAGGGGTGTACATTTTGACATCCAATAAATGCAAGTTATTAGTAGTATTATGTGAAAATGCTTTATTATAAAACATTGCATAAATGTAAGATATTATTTATCATTCAGATAATATATCAATTATCCAATTTTCTTAAGGGTTTTGTTTTTTTCCCTGACTTTGGCATTGCCATATGTGGAGATATTTACATTGTTTTTAATAATAAACTTGTTTTGAAAATAGTCATGAATATGGTAGAGGAGGAAAAGATTTTCCTTACCTCTCTCAGAGTTCCTGGCGGGGTCTGAAAGGAAAACTGACAAAAACAGATTAATGGGAGAAAAGCATACACATTTATTTAATAAAAGTTTTATGTGGCATGAGAACCTTCGTAAAAAAATAGAGGCCCAAAGAAACAGTCTTAATTTTCTGGCTCGTTTATGTCTAAGACAATTTGAATGGAATTCTTTCAAGGGATTTTATAAATTAATTTGGTAATACCAGCCAGAGGTAGAAAAATATCACATATAACATACATATACACATACACACATACTTAAAAATATAGACAGATGCAAAAAAGATCTTATAGCTTTCATTTTAAAATTTTAGCCATGTGTTAGGTACAATAATACAGAACTCACTAGTTCATAAAAGAATAGCTATATCCAAATTGTGTTTTTGGATGATGGAATGAGTTAAGGTTACCTGCTCAGATGACTAAAAGCTTTTTACTAAGATTTGTGGAAAACACTTTTAAGATTTTAATTTCCCCAATTTGTTTCCAAATAGCTCCTTTTTCCCCACTCTGAGGTCCAAGAGAAGACAAGATAGAATATTTATATCTCAAAGGCACAGAGAAAGTTTTCTCTAAAAGGGAGTTTTGGGTCATATTTTTCTATTATAAGAGGTCTAGTATAATTATTATTTAAACATTTCCCTCTTTTTCTTACAGGCAGGATAGTTCCATTTCTAATGTTTTGATCTTTTACATTAATCTGCAGTCATCTTGAGATAAATAGGTGAAGTTTGGGTATCGGTAAGAAGGATAGGTGGGCTTTAATTGGCATCTAGAACCCCATTTCTGTTTTTGTAAAGACTCAGTTTATTAGACAAGGACAGTTATTTTTAATTCCTCCAAGTACTGGGTCGCAGCCTAAATGATACCAAGGGGCTGATCCACCATCCACTGCATTGTCTTCCATTTCCTCCTTTATATCAGGGAACAGATTTCCACCTAAGGTGGAAATCAAAAGATTCCCATGTTCTAGATTTAGATCTGTGTTTCTTTAATAAGTTGTTCCACAACAGCTTCAGTCTGTTTCCTTCTCTCTGAGTATATAGTTCCATTTCAGCTTAAGAGAGGAGGCCTTTAAAAGAAGTCCCCAAGCTCTTAAGATTAACCTCCAATTTGACCTGACTTTTGATCAATAAAAAAACTGTTATCAAATATCTTATCAGGTTTCAGTCAGGAAAAACAGTAAATATTCCTGGCAGTATTGAATTCCTCTCTTTGCTTCTTTTTTTTTTTTTTTGAGACAGAGTCTCACGTTGTTGCCCTGGCTAGAGTGAGTGCTATGGCATCAGTCTAGCTCACAGCAACCTCAGACTCCTGGGCTCAAGCGATCCTGCTGCCTCAGCCTGCCGAGTAGCTGGGACTACAGGCATGCGCCACCATGCCCGGCTAATTTTTTTTCTATATATTTTTAGTTGTCCAATTAATTTCTTTCTAATTTTAGTAGAGACGGAGTCTCGCTCTTGCTCAAGCTGGTTTTGAACTCCTGAGCTCAAGCAATCCGCCCGCCTTGGCCTCCCAGAGAGCTAGGATTACAGGTGTGAGCCACTGCGCCCGGCC